>LIEC01011915.1:0-147759 GCA_001925005.1 Drosera capensis
TGCCAAAGCTGTTGCGAATTTACGCTCTGCGAAAGCACACATTGCAATAGATTGTCCGACTGTTTGTCCAATATTAAAGAGTTGCGAAAGAGGTCCAGACACAGAAAGTGTTTTGATTCTTCATAGATCCTTGTCAAGACCACACAATGTACTCTTAGCTCAGTGGGGATGGTCCTGGTGGATCATGGACCCTTATCACTCGCTCGTCGAGTAGCAAGTGGGGATAAGACGGAAGTCAAGTACTTTCTGGGTCCTTGACGTCCTTGTATCAACAAAATGTCTACGATTCAATAGCTTTGAGCGAATACCTCCACAAAAGCTGGACTCATATCATCCAACGCTCAATGAGGGGGGCGACTTGGCTAGAAGTGGCTACCAATAACGACCATACCATATGTACGTAGAGCATGTCACATTGCAAGACCTTAAATGACATATTGCGATAGTAAGTTCGTAACCCATCCGCTTCTAACAGCATTATGAAAGGCCAAAAGCGAAAACGGGTTAAGGTTATTTACGAACAAAAGCTGTACTTGTGGAGCATTTATCATGACTCTAACAGCTGAAAGAATCGGATTAGGCTATTTTGCACAATAACTAAAAGAGAGCCAAATAACTTTCTAAGATCAATCTTGAACTTTTCATATCCAACTATGAGAAAATGCGGAGTTGGAGTTACCTGGTTCGCTGAACTGTTGCAGATGATAGGCAGAGGAAGAAGTTTCGTAGTGAAAGCTTTGAAGCTGTGAAATCGAAACAATCAAAACGAGAACACACGAAATTAACGTGGATAAAAACCTCATAAACCACATCACCATAAAACCATGATGGCAAAACATTATGAGAAGACCAGATAACAAAATGCCTAAGATTGTATTACATCACAACTCAAATCCTAAAACTCATTGAGAACGAATAATAATATGGATGTACTTATAGACCCATAAAATAACAAGATTTAAACAAATAAATCTCTCTGACATGATCGTACTTGCTCTAAAGTGAAAAATGCCTTCCTCTCGAAACATTCCTTTGGTCGTGTCTCACCAGACATGGCCGTGTGAGACTTACACTCGTCTTTTCTTCATCATTTTAATATTTCATGATATTGCATTATATTAGATACGTTTGTTGGGAATGTGAAGTAATCAATAATTTCAACAAAAAGATTGCATGTAAAGTTGAAGGTCCCAAGGATAGATGCAAGGTTGCCTTGTGTAGATTCAAAATACGATTGTTAACTATATGTATTTTGTACATGACACATAGCGAATAATTATAGTGAGTGTTTAATCCTTTTAAAAAAATCCACATTTATAAACTCAATCGCATATTTTGTATATTTTCTATGGTCGTTGCAGACTCCACATCCTTTTTTTATATCATAGTGTATTCGATATGTCACTGGCATACATTGTTTTTTTTCTTTTAAGAATACTGATATACATTGCTCATTTCAAATATGTGTATCTTTTCTTTTAGTAAAGAATGTTTGATATTATTGATTAAAACTATGAAAATCAAAATCATTAAAAAAATCTATATCAAAAGATGAACTTAAAAAAAATTAATTTTTTTTTTAAATATTACACTCAAAGAAATCAATATAAAACATTATAATTCATGAATCAATCAAACCAAAATGAAAAATCAGAATCACGAACAATACCAAGTAGGCAGTACTTTCACATAACTCTCTCTCGGTTTGATATCGTTGACTGAAATTCCAGTTGCTGCAACTCTGCTCACCATCGCAGAATCCACCGATTCCCGCCGGCGATCGACGGCCTCCGGCGTCGTCGAATCCCACTTCTCGACAAACATCTGTGAGTCATGCTATGCTCTCCCTTTGATCAATTTCACACGGTTTCATCATTACAATCTTCTTCTCGTTTTTGTTTTCTTTGATTTCGATTGTTGAATGGATTGTGAAATATGATTGTACGAGTGATTTTGGATAATGGGATAAGCATGGTTGAATCAAGGGAAACCCTAATTGGAGGAAGTCATGTGGGTGATTTGCTTTGTTGAAGGTGAGAGAGTATGCAACCGGTGAGGAGAATTTGGGGAAGTTTTATGTGCTTGGTTGATGAGGGTTGCGAACTTTCAGCTAGTAAGGTATTGTGATTTGAGGTATTGCGTTGCGTTAGAATGGATGGAATTATTGATTAATATTAGTGAACAAACCCTTCTTTTTCAAGCTTTGATGTAGTGTTTTGGGTTTCCTATAGAGGTGTCAAGATCATTCTGCGGTTGCATTTGGTAGTCGGCATTGTGATGGAGATTTTCTTTGAGAAAATGCACGGAATTCGAAATCATTTTTTAGGACTTGACTGCTTTGATTCAAACAAACTGTCATTTGGGGATTTGCCAAGATCATTGTGATATGAAAGATGGTTGTTAGAGATATGCAAGGGAGGGTTAGACGACACTTGGTGACTGTGTTCCAAACAAACCATTCATTTCTCACAAATATAGCGTGATAGTGAGGTTTGGATGCTCACAAGTATTATCAACTTGGTTGCTCAAGCAATCGTCTTAGTTGAGAGATTGGACTGCATAATCCTAGGCATGAAGTTCTCCACTGCCCCCGTTATAGAATGGGCAAACAGAAATGGCTAATCTTAGCCGTGATCTTATAATGAAAGATGTTTGACACATGTAAATGCAAAGCATAACCAAGGTTTCATAAAGAGTAAAAAGCTGCACTCATTTCCACCTTACAGCCTTTAGAGTTTCTTTGGACTGAAGTGGTAAATGTACTTTGGTGTACCTTAAATCCAGGAATTCGGTGTCATCGTGTCTTGACTGTTGTAAACCTAGGCAAGTAATGCAGGGCACACTTGCGGTTCATGATCTAGCGGTTTAATTTATTGGAAGTCAATTCGTGATTCCGGAAGCTGTGGTCTTGTAACCTACAGAGCAACGGTCCAAAGGCGGTTGGCTTGCTTTTATTTCACAAATGCATGATTAATGCATGAATTGCTGACACCATTTTTATGAAATCCACTAATAGATCAACTTGTATTTGTTTTCTTCTTACATTTCAGTAGGGATCATAACATGTGGTCATTTTTGCTATGAACTTGGGTGTAGTGCTCATTAGATGGCGAGAGATGGAGACCCTGAGCTTCAGCCAATATTCAAGGAAAATCCTCATCGAGTTATGCAGATTGATTCGGGAAGAGCTCGCTTCCCTTGCTGCATTGTTTGGGCGCCACTTCCTGGTCTTTCATGGCTATTGCCTTTCATCGGCCATGTTGGCATTTGTAGGGAGGATGGCGTAATCTTGGATTTTGCAGGGCCAAATTTTGTTTGTGTTGATAATTTCGCCTTTGGATCAGCAACGCGATACATCCAAATAGATAAAGAGAAGGTAAATGCCAAAAATTTGTCATAATCTGTCAGCAAAAACTTGAAAGATATTTATTATGGAAGTACGCTAATAAAAAATCTTCTTCAGAGTTGCTGTTTAGTTACATCACCAGCTGCCAGCAGGATGGTTGATGGTAATGGATCAGAAAGACAAATTATGACTTGGGATGATGCACTGAGGAATAGCACACAAGAATTTCAGCACCGGTCGTACAATCTCTTAACTTGCAACTGTCACTCATTTGTTGCAAACAACCTTAACCGGCTGAGTTTCAATGGTGGAGGTTGGAATGTGATTAATCTTGCTGCCTTGATGTTCATCAAGGGTCGCTGGGTGAGCAGAGGAGCCATGATAAAATCCTTTCTGCCCTTTGCCATCATAGTCCCAATCGGACTGGCCATCGGTGGTTTGAGCTTCCTGAAGTTTTTGGCCTTCTTTTGTTTTGTCCTCGTTGGTTGGTTTGTTCTTGGCTCTTACTGTTTCAAGAGCCTTATCCAGTTGTAGCTTCGCATTTGTGCAGTTCTTCTGGTGTGAAACTTAGTGATCATTGTGATTACTATGCATTAATGTAAAGGCCGATGAAGTGTGTCATTCTGAAGAATGAATGCTATGATTGAGTTGCAGATGTAACTCATGTGTGAATGAGATGTGTATATTTTGGATGGGTTCTTAACTTCTTTGATCGGTCGCGGTAAAGTTTCTAGTGTGAAAAATCTACTGTCTTGCTTTTACGTCCGATTGAGATCTGAGCAAACCTGAAACTGCAGATGAGGCCGGGCTGTTGCTCAGGTTAAAGATGGCACATTAGCTTGGTCGTGAATTGGTTCTTGCTTGCTTCCTGCTACGTCGGATGTCAGACTCGGTTGTTTATTCCCATCCCGCCATGTACATATGTGACTGACCAAAACAAAGAGCAAGTCTCTGATGGTTGCAACCACGATCCCTTCAGGGCTCCGGCCTGCATTGGACCAAGATAACTCGAAAGCGTTATGTTTATTTGGCATCTGAGTGTTAAATCCAAGAAACCGCATCTCCTACATAGGATGTCCATGATGCCCAATGAGTTGTCCTATTTACAAAACGATACTTCCACAAAAAAAAAAAAGGATCAGCAAATGGATCAATACGCAGTCTATATAAAATGGCCCCCTGTTCTGTAAAATCTTGGAAGTGCACTAGATCAACCCAAAAGGCGCAAGTTAGGCATGTGCCGATAGCCCAAAGTTGCAAGTCTAACCTTAATCACAGTTAGAAAAATATTCTTTTTTTTTCAAATTTAATTATATTTTTTATTAATTTTAATATAGATATAATATTTTAATTTTAATTTTAATTTGATTATAAATTCATATTCATATAATCAAACCATCACATCATTTTCTTCCTTTTTTCATAAATTTCACTTATATCTTTTTATTTTTTTAAAAAATTTCATCAAATTCTATAATAATTCAATCCACACGTAATAATCATTTTGAAGGGGGAGGGAGGGAGGGAGGTAGTATTAAGGACGCTAATGGTCTCTGAAAGGGGTCATCGCATGATTTCACGAACAAAACCCTAGCGCGGCGGCCCTGGTTCGATCGTTTCACTGTGTGGCAGTTTCACCTTCATGCGGCTAATCAAGCACTAGCAAAGAGCGGATGATCTTTGGGGTAACTAATTCTCTGCGTTGTGGGCTTGGTGCTCCGTGTACTTGGTTGTGCTGTGTGTGTGCTGTTTTCAGTGATGCACACAAACTGCTCGATGAAGTTGCATTCCTTCACATGCTTGTTTGAGATTATGTGTTTTGATCTGTCTGCAAGTTTGCGCTTTTGCACGTTCAAAGTGCCTAATTTTATGAAAAAGCTTGTTGTGGCTATGAGCTTGTCGAGTTGATGAGAATATCAAAGTTTATGAGCTTGAGAAAGGATGATGTAGTTATTGACTGCACTTCTGATCTCAGCGATTGTGATGAACAAGAAGATAGAAATTACAACATTGAACCTTTCAGGCCCTCTTCTACAGCCGTGGCAGAGTTCAGTTGCTTCAAAGACAAGGTGGTTGAGCTCTTAAAATCAAGCGGATGAGGGTAAGCGACCACCAAATTTATCTATAGACGAGCTTCTGCAAATGCTGGACTTATTCAATGAAATGTGAGATATATTTCCATCATCAAAGAGATGAAGGAGACATGATGGAAGGTGCGGATTAGATCTATTGAAAAATGTTAATTTTTTGTGGTTGAAGGTAAATTCCAGTATATGCTGTCTGAGACAAATCTACCTGTAGTGGCTCTATCTCGTCTTCCACAGGCCATGACGCTTTCATTATTGGGCGTAGCCTCAAATCATGCTGAGATGAATGGAGTAAAGCTCTTCCAAATCTGCTGTGGAAAGTTGCTTGTACTTGTCCTGTGCTTGCAGATTCCCAAAATGGAAGAAGATTCATTATAAACAGCACAATACCATCTGTCTTGGGAAGTGGTTCTTCGATCATATTCCTGCACTCTATTCTTACCTAGTCTATGACACCGTTGGTCATTGGGATTGTGATTTGAAACTGTGGATTTCTGAAATGGCGAGGGGCATACATAAGGGCATCAACTCTGTATCACATACAAGCTTGATCCCCAAGAGATACATTGCAAGTCCTCGTTCAAGGACTTCTTTGGCATGGGTTGTCTCTCAAGAAGAAACTCACCATGGTAAGCCTCGCTTGCCCCAAGCGGCAAACCGTTGTTTTCTAGGAGGAAATTGTTGTTTAGCATGTGTGCTATGTTAGACTCTGAAGCTCATACTTTTGGGTTGACCCTAATCGGTGAGTTGCTTTTGAGTTTTGGCTCCGTGACTGATCTTTGAAATGTTGTATATGTTTGTGGAAAACATATATCTATCTTGTTCTTTTTGCTGCTTTTTCTTTTTTCTGAAAAAGAGTAATGAATTCATATGAGATGAGAATTCCTAAGATTTCAGTTGAAAAAATGAAAAATTATAAGTCTAGCTAAGATGTTTGGTTTAGTCAGTCTTTGTGGTGGTTATTCCCTAGCATTTTCGTGCAGAATTTGTCTTGGCATTTTGAACTTGTGAGTCAGACACTTGGATGGTTCCATTTGATGCTGAATCATGGAGATTTTGCAAACTCTTGCTCACATTCAGTTCTCAATATATCATTTATTTTCTCTCTTTTATTGAAGATATATGGAGAACTCTTCTAAAGTTCACTGGAAGAATGCAAGCCAGTATCACGACTCACTAGCATTCCATTTCAGCACACACATTATTAGTATTACTGATCTATCTGTTTATTGACTTTCCTGCAGCTTTTCCTGATTTGTCCTCTTGTCCCTGTCAGTGGAGTTATATTTCCCAGCTTAATCATCGACTTTGTGAACTGCTCGAAGAAAAGCTTGTTGTTTTCTGCATATTGCTTGACTAGTTCCATTGATGATTGACTCTGTGTGAAGAGAACTTCGTCGGAGTTCAAGAGTCCCCTGGATGCCAGTATGTTTTTGTAGTAGGTGTTGTCGAACTGGAAAGGAGTAGTGATGTCCAAGAAAAATAGGTTCTGGTCACCACCAGATCGGGGGCAACGAGTCCTTAGCTCGACTGCATATGATGGGGCCAATGTCGGATCTGGCTGGTTGTTTGTCTGGTTGTAGAGCCTCTGCCTGAAGCTGGTGCACCTTGAATCACCGATTGTATGACTTCCTGTAAAGCATTGCAACCAGTTGTTAAACAGAAAAAGTACCCTATTTTCTCATAAACTGACAACATGAAAGATTTTCTCATAAAGTGACAACATGAAAGCCCGCAGGCTTCTTATGTGCATGTCTAAGCTCGAATGCATTGTTGCAGATACTGACGTGCCAATTGTTCGTAAAAAAATAAAAATGTATTGTTGTTGGTGAACTTGTACTACAACCAGACTTGGTCAGGAGGGACCCTCAATATATCTTCAAGGATTGGAATCCCAAATAGCAAGATGGCGAGTAAATTCTCACAGGAGTTGGATCATTAGCGCCTGTACTAAACTTCAAAAAGTTCTTTTCGGATGTTTGGTAAGAACAGAGCTAATAAGGATTGTACGGCTATATGTTCATTTATTAGGGAGCATGCACAGGCCCACATATGAACTGAACTTACCAGATAGAGCGACAAGGTCGACCATGTCGAGTCCTTGCTCATTGAACTTGGTGAGAAGGCTCTGAAAAGTGCTAGTAGGAGGAGGAATGTTGTTGTTAGAGCCGGTCACACTTGCAGTCGTGGAGTCCCTTCTTCCCAATGGTACTTCCCAGCTTGGCCCTCCGGCCTGCACATTACGGAAAAGCATGTTGGTCCTCGACTATTTCTATTGTGAGCATGATGCATGTTCTATACAAAGTTAAGTTTATAATAAGAGGATCTGCAACCACGCTCCTTCAGATTCACATTGGGTAAATCCTAGGCAACAGTCTAAGGAAGCCTACGTTGTAGGCAGCCATGCATTGTTAGACAACGGGAAACAGGACTTTGTCCAGGCTTTGTATCTTATTCTGACCAAGTATCTGTTCGTCTGAGTAATGTGCTTACCAGAACGGTTGAATCTCTAGCAGCAATGATGACAATATCAGCACAAGATACAGTTTCGGGGCATTCTTTCTCCAGTGCAGATTTGATCTCATCAATGACCTCAAAACCTCGAACTGAGTGCCTGTTCGGGATCGACCTCTTCTCGCTTACTATGGTCTTGCTGCTGTCAAGAAGTAGTGATGCATCACATCCCTACAAGGTAGACCTCTCAATGTCACTGCCCTTTTTCATTTAAGTCTATCTTGAAATGCGAATACGGTAATGATATGGGAACTGAAGATATTTCGACTTGTAATGCAGCAGTTGCATTTTAGAACAAATTATATTATCTCAATAGCTTAGTTTCTTATTTAGTTTCCGTGCATGGATTATCCAAGTAGTTGTGGCTAGTGGTAACTAATATACCTGAACAAAGCAGTCATGGAACTGAAGCCTAAGCAAAGAAGCTGCCATTCTAGGATCTCTGGCAACAGCCTCGGCAACCACAGACTGGACTATTTGTTGAGCTTGAGGACAGGAATGATCATAGAACTGAGGGTACAGACTATTGCCATTGGTATTGAGAGAGAAACAGCCCATAGGAGCAAAAACTAGTAGATAAAATATGCTTAGGGACCTCAGACTATCCATTGGCTTGAATGCTGATTTTTTTTTCTAGTGAAGTTTTAGAGGGAAACTTGAGAAGCTTGAAATTGCTTACACTGTGTATGCTTGATGGTGAGATATGATTAAAGCTTATTTATAGAAATGTCCTGGAGAGGGTATGGTGGAGCTGTTGGCTTGTAATGTTTAGGTGCATTAGGTTTTCGCTCAGTGATTGTGTCATACATGATAATTACCTGCTCCTTAATGTCTTCTTTGTTTCGAGGACACAGATAAGTTTGATCAGTAGGGAGCTTATTTTGCATAAAGTCAACAGCGCAAAGTCTCATGACATCCCTTGCATGAATATCCTTTGGATTTGCAGCAAACTCATGAAATTAGGAGCATGCTCGAATCTCACAACCCTGTGCACCTGGATTGATTCTGTAATCACTGCCCTGAACATATGTTTTCACCTCAAGGTGATACTGGCATTAGATTAGGGTGAACCAGGGTTAGAGGGATCAACTCATTATCCCATGTCACACATGCACTAATGTAAACTTGAATAATTAGCTCTATCAGAAACTAATTATTTCTAGTATCTGTAAGATCTCTAACCTCTTCCTGGAATTGGAGTCATGACAGAATGAGGGTTAGTCGTTATTGCTTCGCTCTTATTTTGGACAATTTGTCCACCTAATTATAACCAATGGGAAAAACCTTGTATTCAGCATGCGGCACTTTGTTGTCGTTTCATGAACCTTGTAATCAGGAATGGTTCTAGTACTCCATCGGTGAAGTCCTAGTCTGTCATTTATAGCTAGTGAGCTCTATGGGCTATTGGTTTACTTGTGATGTTTTGAACGAAAAGAAAGTGATCAATTTGGTGGGAAGGAGTAGTAGTTCTGGTGTAATGGTGAAAAGGGATAAAGCTATCTGATTACAAGATAAACAATGGAATGGATAGGTCGGAGCAGGCTATCTAACAGGTCAAACCATTGACACAGTAAATCTCTACGATAAAATTATTATAGGATGTCGGGATTCGCTGAGTTAGAAATCATGCTTTCTGCTTATTTGAGCTGATGCATTCATTCATGATTTATTTTTGTGTCTTGGTGTTTCTAAATGAATGAGATCATTTCCATGGGTTGAATACCTATAATTGTAAATAGCTGGTTGACTTGAGAAAAGTATGCGCAATCTGTAGTGCACAAGAACAATGGTTTGGTTGGACAACCTCACCTGTTATTCCTTTGGATAGGAGCACATGGTGATGCTTACAAACCCTTTTTCGACTCGCCTACATGCTAACTCTGGAAAATAAACTGGTGATGAACTACGTCTGATATCTATTGCTGAACCCTTTTCCATCAGCACACGATATGATGGATTTGCAATGACCTACCCTCCATCATAAAAAAATAACTTCTAACCTTGTGGTTAGTGATTCGACATTTTCCGAACATCAGTAAAAAGAGTTGTTTTTGCCTTTTAATTCTCCATCATCAGGTTCTTGGTTGCTAATCCGTATCAATGGTTGGGAACCATGCAGTTATCCGCAATGTTAGAACTCTGATGGACATCGACAAACCAGTTGACTGCCGACTAAGCTCTAATAGTTGGTCAGCAAATTTTCAAGACTACTTGCCTGAGTGCCACGGGTAAATTCCAAATGGCTAAATGTAGTCTATCGAGAAACTTGTCAGCGGCTTTGAGGCTCTTCGCCATTGACGGAGACCTGGAAAGCCTTTGGCGATTTCTGATCTCATGGTCCTGTATGAGGATGTATTTCTCTGCCATGTCTAGTTGATAGTCTGGTCTTGTTGCTGTGTATTGGGGTGGACTTGGTCTTTGATGTTACGGTTTTTGCTTTATTGGTGGACAGGAAACATGATTGCAAGGTGCATTATGATAGGAAATGTCAACAAGTAAAAGTCTACAAGACATCACACCCGTGATTCGAACCAAAAAATAAATCACACTCACGACCGAACAAACGCAGAAACAAGAACATGGATGTCGAGAAAAGCTTTCGCATGAGAGAAGGTCATGGAGGATCTAGCTACTCAAAAAACTCCTCACTCCAGGTTCGCAAATTCCGTCTTCAAACATCCTCTTTTTTCCCTTTTAAATAACGTGATATGGTATTAGTAGTATTATTTGGAATAAAAGCTGGAAAAATACTCTGAATCTTGTGATCTTATGTTACAGAAGAAGGTCTCTGATAAAGTGAAGCACATAGCCATTGAAGCAATCCAACGACTGTACCTAGAAACCAAACCCAAGAGCTTAGCCATCGCCGATCTCGGCTGTTCTTCTGGACCCAACACACTATCCATCATAGGAGAACTATATCAAGCAGTGGTGGATGTGGCTCGCGGCACCGTGGGAACTACTCAAGCGCTAGAATTTGTGGTTTACTTGAACGATCTCCCGTCCAATGACTTCAACTCCATCTTTGAAGCATTGCCTCAGTTTTACTCCGACCTTGATCATCAAGGGCGCAAGGATAATGTTGCTGGGGATGAAAGGGAGGATCGGTTTCCTATATATGTAGCAGCTTTTCCTGGGTCTTTTTATGGCAGGATTTTCCCCAACAAGAGCTTGCACTTTGTGTATTCCTCCTTTGGTGTGCACTGGCTTTCCAAGGTATAGAGTTCAAATTCCTGTTGAACTTCCATCATTTGCGACTAATGGTCCTGTGGGTGTCATGGTTTCCATGCTTAGAAACCGATGAGACCGAATCCAGAATCATGAACCTAGAGTTTCTTCATTGGTAATCAATGGAATAATTTTTTGATGAAGCCATTGAATTTTGATACTCGAATATACCCATAGTGTTTATAGTTGTATAAAAGGGGACGGAATATTCCATAGGAAGGTCTAGCTGGCCACTGTTTCTTGAATTGTGGGAAATGACCAGCAAGATTCTACTTTCAGTGGTGTGGGATTGAGCAAGATTGAGTGGGAGCAATGTATCATTCAATTGCACTTTCAGCTCTTGATAGATATAGTAGTTGATTCCAGACAGTTTATTTTGGCATTTGCTTTTTGTTTGAGATCAAAGTTACGATTGTATGAGTACTAAATTTATATCTTTATGTTCTTTTATCTTACGGTAATTTCCGAGGTATTGCTTCTTAGACTAAGTAAAGATGGACAGCATTTTTTTACTACCTGATCTTCCTATTTAGGGACAAAATCATGTGTTTTTTGCACTACTATGTCAAAAAGTACTGCATATATGGTGAGGAGGGAAGTGCAGTTACCACGCAGATCGTGCATTGCCCAAGCACCTTTCTGTTCGAAGACATTGTTTACATATAAATATAAATCTTTGATCTTCATCTTGAGCAGTCAAACTTGTATGTGTTGGAGTTTCTAAAGCATCTAGTGTCGTCGTTTTTGTTTCAGGTCCCTCCTGGGATTTATGATGAAAATGGAGAATCAATGAACAAGGGCAGCATCTACATTTCTGCCGGGAGTCCTCAACAAGTAAGACATGCTTACTCGGAGCAATTCCGAGGGGACTTCTCGTCTTTTCTTAGACTAAGATCACAAGAGCTTACAACCGGAGGACGGATGGCACTGATCCTTCTTGGAAGAGAAAGTTCCGATGATTTTGATCGTGGAAACTCAAAGCTCTGGGAACTCCTCACTCAGTCTTTCACCATTTTGATCAAAGAGGTACTTCAAAAGGAATGTGGCAATCTCTGCCTATCATTACCTTCGCTCCATACTGTTGCATGGACCTTGGAACAAATCTTTGAGCTTAAATTCTAGGTAAATATGTGCCGTGTTACATATTACCTTGTTTTCTTGGAATCACAGGGAAAAGTGGAAAAGGAAAAGCTCGACTCATACGATGTCCATTTTTATGCGCCATATAGAGATGAAGTCGAAGAAGTAGTGAGTAAAGAGGGCTCGTTCAAGTTAGACCAATTGACAATGATACAATCGGGGACAACCAAACATAGCTCCGGAATGGTCATCGCGATGACCATTAGAGCTATCCAAGAATCGATGATAGAAGACCACTTTGGTGAAGGAATACTCGATCCGCTGTTCAGCACCTATGCGAAGCTGATCGACAATGAACTGTTGAAAGGAGAAATTGTGGCTACTACACTTGCTTTAGTCCTCATTAACTTGTGTTAATTTTGAAAACCATACCTTATCTTTGATTCGACGGTCGTGATAATTATATAGTACTCCAACATTACTGAAGTTACAACGATCCACCAAAAAAAATTCATTTATCATTTTTTTAGACTTTTAAAAAATATTAATCTTTTAATAGGCCAAAATTAGTAATCTATATAAATATATAATGGTAGAGTTTGCTCCTCCTTTTTTTCTTTTTGGTATATTAGGCTTTTATATGCTTTTTCCAAGAGGTGATTTTAATAAGTTTCTTTGTGTCATGCGAATGGGTATAGTAATGGACTTTAGAAATGTCTCATCCCAAAAACAAGCATAAAGTATGGTTACTATACCGTAACCCTCCGGAAACTATGTCATAACATAGGTATAGATGTGTCTAATAATTAATAAATGGTTGAGTTTAAAACATTAAAGATGTATGGTTGAGATTAAAACATAGTTTTTTAATCTTAATCCTTCATTTGACTTGTTTTAATTCCAAATATTTATTTTTTATTAGACATATTTATGTCATGACAAACATTCCCTACACCCATAAACTTATGTTACAAAGTAGGAGGTAAACAGTTCATCCTAAGTCTTTTGTATCCACGTGTCATTCTAAGAAGGTCAACCCTCTGAACTAGGACTACCATGGCATTGACAGTATAAATTCTGAAATTAACATCAACCTCAGATTATTTTATAGAACCATAATAATGACTACCTCTTTTCATATGCATTCTAATGGATGCTGTTATGAACTTCCATGATGTATGCTCCTTCTCGTTCAGGAAATGTGTGGTGTTGGTGTTCTCTCCCCAACTACTGGTGATTTGCTATTGAGCCACTGTATGATTCTCAAGCTCGCTCTTTGATATTCTTGATGCAGAAAACAGATTTGTTGAAGCCAGGAAAAGATAGAAGCATATGAAAAGTGGTATGCTCTTTCTGGCATTTGTTCGTGTATAGAATAAACTGGTTTATGACAGAGGACCTATGTTTGCAATCAATAATTATAAGATTTAAACTTAGCATATAGTAAAATTTTGTTGATCACCGAGATGTAACACACTTCTTCTGTAAAAGAGTTTTAAAGTTGATTTTTAGATATGCTGAATCAGCATATTGATATTTCATATTTGGTAACTCTATCCAAATTCTATTTCTGTGCCTGCTTGATTTGTTGACAACTTGTGGGAGTTCGTAAAAAATGTTGGTTTATGTGATCATGAAAGCTGCAAAGATCAGGTTTGAACTCCTGATAGACGTAATAACCTTCTAAAATGTAACACACTTTTTATCATCTGTCTCGGAGAACACCTGTTATAGAATCCCACATTAAGATTGGAGTGGCCCGAGTCGAATATAGATATAAATGGAATTATTGTGATTATTTAGATAAGCATCAAGTGCTTGGTTTAACTTAACAATGAAGCATTATAAGCTATACTACTTCTGCAAGAGCAGCCAATCCCCTGGATGAAAAAAAATTCATCTCTAAGAGTGAAACTATATATCACGAGAATTCGTCAAACAGCATAGTACTTTCAAACATTACTGCGACATCTTCAGTGCCCAATGCCCTTTCCCTTCCCATTCCTGATGGCCTTCGCCCTCCTCGACCTCGCAATATTTCTTGTCCGTTCAAACATCTTCCTGAGCAGAAGAAGCTTGTAAGACTGCCCCGAAATCAAACTGGCAGTCGATGGGTTCTCACTTAGAACAATGTCGTACCCGTCCCTGAAAGAATCCATTCCTTCAGTCAGCAGCTGCCAGAACAAGCCCCCAGCCGCGGGACCTCCTCTCTTAGCGGAAAAGTAGACCTTGTAGCAGATGGTGGCGAAAACCTGATCACGTTGATAAGTGCTGTAACCTGGATCCTTTGATGATTTTCCGAATTCTGCGAAAAGGATTGGCTTCCTAATGATGTTTTGAGCGTCCTGTATGTGTGCGTCTAACCAGTTGCTCAGGAAAGAGAGCTGAGATTGATCGTTCGAGCTTGATAACCTGTCATAGGTTGAAATACAATAGTAGGATAACGTTTGACACCTTTATCTCACTTTGAACCTTTAGATAAACACTGGTTTGTGGATTGGAATTTACCATTGATCGGGATATGAATGAACAGTTGCAAAGTCGATCCCTGGGATCTGATTATTGGTTATGAAGTCAGTGCCGATGTTCATCCCCAGATTTAGGCTCGCTCTCTGAGGGTGGCCGGCTCCGTAGAATCCTTCAAGACCAGCTTCTAGTAAGTGGTTCCTGTCTATCGACTTCACGAAAGCAGCCGTCTCCGATATCCAGGCCTGTGAAGAAAAGCATCAATTTATTCGAGTTCAGAACTTACAAGTTACAAGTTTGCAATCCTTGACCTGGTAATTTGTTGGCATCAAGAATAGTCTCCTTGGAGAAATTTAGGTAGAAATTCATCTCACGACCACCAAAGCCTGGAGCTAGAGTCAGTTTGATTATAAGACAAGATCAGGTTCAATGTTCTGCCTAGTATTCCACTCATCACAGCAACGCCTAGACAAGAAAGGGTAAAATATTTTTGCAGCAATGTGCAACCTGAATAGTTCTTCCAGATGGATCTGACGTGCATCTTGGTTCATTCATCAGCTCCCATGCCATGATCGTCGGGTCATTCTTGTAAACAACTCCAGTTACTCTATTATACCTGTTGAGAACCGTCTGCAACATAACCATAACATTTCATCATCAATCGAACAGCTTCGATTCTAAATGCGCAAATCATGGGATAATCCGGACTTATTTGCAACAGAAGACTAGTAACAAGCAAAGATTAGATTATTGGCATCTGATTTGCACCTTGATGTGGTTCTTGTAGTAGCCTTTGACAACAGAGTTGCTGAAGAAATCATCATCAGATGTGAGGTACTGTCCTTGACTCCTTGCCCAATTCACATACTGCTTTTTTCCACCGAAGTTATCATAGTTATTCACCAAGCTCAGTATCAGCTTTATCCCATACTTCCTTGCCTCTCCAATCACGAAGTCCAATCCCTACAAATTCACACAATACATCAACATGATCATCAACACTACCGTACACAACAACACTAACAATTCAGATATTTTCGTCATGGAAATCATCATCAACACCGCCTGGAGAGATCCTAGAAGAGAGTGTACTTTAGGGCAAGTTCAACATGGTGTTGTGTCTAAAACTTGGAACCAAAATGTAAAAACTAATGCTTTAATCACGAGTCACGAGTGATGCTCGAATAGAACTGAACTAAAAATAATTTTATATTTGTAACAAAAAATAAATGTAGTTATTCTTGTCCCATATCAATTATGATTATCTTTTAAGTTTTTTCATTTTCAAAAGATTATAAAGTTTCTAAATTTACTGATCGAATAAAGAAACATATAAAAATATTCTAAAAAAATTAGTAGAATATAAAGATAAAATATTTGATGAAAAAATGGTATAATTTTAAAAAATTTATGATGTGTACAAAATTTTGAAAAAAAGTTTATAGAAAATAAACTTAGATAAATTATACTTAGATAAATAAAAAGAAAACAAGATAGAGAGAAAATTTATTCAAATGGAATTTTGATGTAAAATAGAACTAAGCATTGGAATGAAAGTTCTATAAATGATGCTTGCCAAATTATACCAATAGCTAAACCTATTTTACCTCACAAGCTTTACTATATGCATACCTCGAACATTTGTTCATTATAGGATCCAGGGGAGTACTGAAGCGGACGATACCCGCCGTCACTGAAAGCCCATGTCCGGGCAAGGACGAGCCCGTGGGATGACGCTTCGCGGAAAGCATTAGTGACCTTGTAGCGTTGGGACGGATCGGACGCAACGTACATCAACCAGTAGGCGTTGAAGCCATGAGCATAGAATGGACTCCCATTGAGCACTAGCTGGGTTCCTTTCGTCCTCACGAATCCATCAGATCCGTGGGTGAACTGTAATAGATGAGAAAAGAGTTGGATCAGAAGGATGATGGTGCCAAGGAAATGGGATAGCAGTTTGTTCTTCATACTGGAAGGGAAGAAGAAGTTGAGGGGACGAGACTAGAGAGGGAGAGGAGGAGGTCGTTTGGGTTGGTTTGCAAGGTATGTCGTTGAAAGTGTAATGTTTATGGTTATGTGCAACATGTTAGACCCAATATTTGCTACGATGAATCATAAATACCTAGTAAAATACTCATAATAAACTTTTCACATAGTATCTCAATTACTTCTTGGTCCCAAAAAAATTGTTTTAACATTTTTTTATTTATTTTAGGATGTCTCAAATAAATTATAATATTATTTTATTTACAAACTTTGTTTCTATGAAAACATCAAAAATATTTTTATTTTATATTTTATATCGCGTCAATGCATCTAATTATTTTTTCTTCTCATTTTTTTTTTCACTTTTCTTACTCACACAAGTCAAAGAACAAGAGAGTCTTTACAATGAAAATCAACCCATATAAATTTTTGTGTCGGGTCAATCGATAATAATTTTTTTTTTAACGGAGAGAGTATTATAAAAACAGATGATTATTTATTGATCTTATTTGTATCGTGAAAAAATGATCATGTTGAATAAGCTACATTGCAATAGGTAATTTTTTTCTGATATATTGAACATGCTTCATCGTTTCAAAATAATTGTAATATTTTGATCTCACATAAATTATTGCAATATTTTGATCTCACAGATGCAGAATTTGACGTATATGTAACGACAATCAAATACAATTTTTTTTATAAGTTTATCGTAAAATATTAATAATTATATAAATTATGTATTTTAATATAATATATATTATAAAATATTTAAACATAATTTAATATAAAAATAAACTTTATAAAAATCACGGAAAGGACGTAATATTTGATACTGATGAGGTAGTTTCTGCTCAAGGAATCGAGTGTTCTTTTTCAACTCTTCACCAATTTTTTATCCCCAACTTCTACCTTATTCAGATTAGTGGATGGAGAGTAAAAAAAACCCGAGGGGTCCGCGGAATCAATGCCGCAGGATGCGTCAATTTAATGTAGAAAATTGATGAGATTGGAAGAAAAAGATAGGCAGAGGAGAGGGTCTTTTTCACTGGGGGACTCAACGGACCACGCCGCGCAAACTCGTGTGCGGTGCATTCATTTCTCCCATGTGACTGGTAGGGACACTTGGATGATATCTCATCTCAGTGATTCTTTTGGTCCTTTTCTGATATATTGTCTCCATTAACCCAATCAACCCGATCCAGGCTACGGAATATGAACATTGTATGTATCCTCCCATGCCAAAAAGTGATTTTGCCACAAAAAAAAAAAAAAACAATTGACTGTTCACCAAAAAGTGATTTTGGTAGCTGATATATTGCCACAAAAAGTGATTTTGCACAGGACTCCACCTTTATCATCATATAGAATACAATACACATTGATCTGCCGTGGCTTCAATTGTTAATGTTTTGGTAGCTGAATTGCATAGAGCTCGTTATCCGTTGATGATTTCGATGACAGGTTCGACAAAGGGTGTGACAACGCATACGAAACCAAAAAATATTGCTAGCTAGCATGTCATGTGCTAATGTTACTTCATATGGGAGGAGTAGGGTTGTAAACGAGCCGAGCCGAACCGACACAGTGCCCGGCTCGGACTCGGCTCGACTCGAAAATCGAAGGCTCGAGTTTGGGCTCGGGCTCGATCGAGCCCCATTTTGTAAGCTCGAGCTCGGCTCGATTACATTTTGAGCCGAGCTCAAACTCGACTCGATAGACCCGATTCCGAGTTCACTTCATATTTTCCTTAAAAATTATTTGAATATATAATAAGAAATATGTAAAAAAAATATATAATTTATATAGGAATCTCATTTAGGCTCGCGAACAGTTCGAGCCGAGTATTAATGTGCTCAGACTCGGCTCGATTGGGTACTCGAGCTCGGGCTCGGCTCGAAAAAACCAAATCGAACTCGAGTATTGGTCGAGCCGAGCCCGAGTAGCTCGGCTCATTTACAGCCCTAGCGAGGAGTGAACAACCCACATGGATAATTATCAATCATCTAAGAGGTCAGGATCAATTTTAAAAAAAAAACTTGCATATCATTTTTTTTTTACAATATAAATTCATCTGAAACATGAATTTTTCTAACAAAGAACTTATCTGACAAATCAAATGGAAATCAAAAAAATAATACTAGAAAGCACGCACATTATAGAAAGATATAACAGCAAGTGAAATTTATCTACCGTTCATAATAGCATGTTATGATGATATGGCTGAGTCAGAATGGCATGACACCAATCCCCGCAAACTCACTCCAAGATCATCCATAATGAGACCCAAGACTTGGGCTAACATATATATTCAACTCCCAATGGCTAATCAAACTTAACCATTAGCACATTCAAATCAGGTTTTCATGTTACTAGATCCTGAATTGGTTAATAGTGCAGCATCATAAAAAAAAAACGAACATCAAGTTTCTGATGCTTGTAAGTTGAAATGAACGCCGAACAATGCAGAGCACACATAACTCTACTATTCGGCAAAGGAGTGTAAATTATTGCGCATAGAGAGCATCCAGTCTCAATAAATCTACAGGTTAACAAGAAAAAAAAAAGAGACCTGTCCAAATAGCAGATCTCAACATGAGACAGAAGCAAATTGAGGGACCCAAGCTCTCTTGTAAGTTCACTTAGGTGCTGCTTTATCTGGTAGGATGTCATCAGGAAGGATAAGCTCTGTTGGAAGCACCAAGTCATACTCCTCATCCTTGCGAGCAAACTTCTTTGCGTAGGACCTTTTCAAACTCAATCTCATCGAAGCTCTTGGCATTTTCTGCGGAGTGGACTTGTGTTAGGTTTGAGTAGTTGATTGCTGATTGGGAAATGAAAGCAATCTCTTCATCGGTCAGCTTCCTCTGGAACCTAGCAGGGTTGCCTCCCCAGACCTGGGTAATTTGTTCAAAGAAGTCCGTTTAATTCTCTTATGACCTCAAAGCATTAGTATCACATAAACTGGTGCTTTTCGCCTTTAATTTATTCTATTGAAGAAGAGAACATGAAAAGCTGGAAAATTATTCCGGTAGTCACTTGTACAACACTCACTCTAAGATGGATCTGATCTACTTTAGCATTCAAAATGGAGAACTTGATAAAATGATCTTAGTTTGACTTTGCATCTTTGATTGCATATAGATCTCTCTTAGTCCTGCTACTTGCTCTAAGTCACGAACTTTCTACTTAACATGCATGCAGAAGCCAATCCTGCAAGAATGCCCTCCATCATGAGCTATACGAAAAAGCCCAAAGCCCCAAAATTGTGCATAAAAAGCAAACATTTGGTGCACAGAAATCCTTTCAATTACCTCACCACTAGAAATCTCAGTGTTCTGTCTTACAAGGGCTCCAGCAGCAACCATCCCGTTTTTCATGACAACAACGCCATCAAGCAGAGTTTGCTGACTAGGCTAGGCTCAAGTACGCGAGCAAAGCCAAACCAAACTCAAGCTTAACCCGTTATTTGATGACTCAAGCTAGAACGAGATTTTAAGCCCAAATCAAAATCCAAGCTCAACATTTCAACAAAGAACTAAGCTCAATCCATCAGCTTAGCTTGGTTTCGTCTGGGATCCGACATCTATAACCCTACGTTTAGGGTTCATTCTTCGTGTCACCCTTGTGAGCTCCATCAGGAACAGTAAACCTTTTGTCTATTCAACATCACAAGTAAAAAGTTTTGAATACTAATTAATGGAAGTTGGTGTCTAAAACATACCATTATTAGATATTGTTACTTGATGGTCTTCATCAACTAGTGGACCAGAGTATTTGTTACTCCCTCCGCCCCATAAATAGTAAAATATTAACTTCACACGATCATTAAGGAATTCATTAACTTTATAAAATTTTATCTTAATGCTCTTGTGAGTAGAAGAAGAAAATATGAGGTGAAAAGAAAAAAAAGAAAAAAAAAAGATATTTTAGAATTTTTGTCATCCTTCACCTCATATAGAAATGTTATAATTTATGTGAGATATCCATTTCTAAAATGTGTCGTAATTTATCTGAGACAAATGACTATTTCTTTTCAGACTATCTGCTAGTTGAAAATTTGAAATCCCAAAATTTGAAATCCCGATATGTACCTACCCTAACAAGCAGATCTTGCCAAGTGAAGGGGCATTTTTGTGGGACTGATTATTCTCTGCCTTAATATGGGATGGGTGAACCCGCCATTTTCACCCGTTGACGTGAACTGTAGCAGATAGAGGTTTCAAACTTGCAATGGAAGGATGTAGGCACCAAAATGTTCAATTTAGCAGCTTAATAAAGAGGGAGGCATAGACATACAAGGTATAAGTCAGCCAGCGGCCCATAACCAATTTCTTGTAATCGTAAGTATCCAAATACACCTACAGATGAACTACAGATGCTTGACTCGAAATGATATATTATAAAGTTGCCACTACAGATGGACTACTAAAACCCTTAGAAAACATGTGCCTCTAGAAAAATGCATCTTCCATGGATGAAAAGAAAATTTTTCTACCATCATTTAGCTTTCATGGATGAAAGTAAACTTTAGAAACTAAAGATGGCCACAAAAGAACAAAAAAGGAAAAAAAACATGTATGTGGACTGTAATTAAGCTTAAGCTGCCTAAATGTTGCATGAAGCCTGGCCCAAGGGAACCAAAGGCGAAGGCCATTTATGCTTATGTGTAGTTCCCAAGCTTATGACCAACTTGGAAGTTGTTTTCTTCAATTATATTTAGGATAAAATAGGTACAACAGATTTTATGAGCATGTATTTTTTATGATCTTATGCAAATGCCCCTAGAGGATAGGAGAAAGTGGATCCTTATAAAAACACTATCAAGTATATAACTGATACCAAGAACAGCGATGGGAAATTACACTTGGAGAGAGATGAAGTAATAGAGGACTGGATGACCTGCATGACATTTACCCTTGTGACAATTAAGTTGGGTTTTGTAGTATCGCCTCTGAAATTTCTTATAGGATCAAAGGAAAACAACCTATGCAGTATGCACATCATCATACTAGTCAATTTATAATATATAATCAAGCTATCTAGTTTGACAAACTCTATGAAGCAAAAAACCGTAGAGGTCTGAGAATGTCCTTCCAATTACACTAGTCGTTG
Source organism: Drosera capensis (assembly GCA_001925005.1). NCBI lineage: Eukaryota > Viridiplantae > Streptophyta > Magnoliopsida > Caryophyllales > Droseraceae > Drosera > Drosera capensis. Next base: position 21,823 of record LIEC01011915.1, read on the forward strand.
AGGTCTGAGAATGCCCTTCCAATTACACTAATTTATCTCATGCTATGCTAGATACATACATAATGATCAAAATGCCTACGTTTCATTTTATATAAACATTGTGAACTATGAGTGATGAGTGACAACTGACAGACTATTGATAACTAAAGCATGAGAACAGAAAAAAGATTAGAAACGAAAGCTGCAACTGATCGGGAATCATACTGTCAATAGAAAGCAGCATACCTCTCAATACACATCCATACCAAATTGACGAACCAGCCCCAATCTGAACATCACCAATGACCGATGCACTAGGTGCCACAAACGCGTCTTTGTCAACAGCAGGAACTTTGTCAAATACATTCATGAGAGTTCGATGCCTAGACACTTCACAAAAAAAGGTAAGTTAGATGCATTACAGTTTGAGAACACTCCACTGGAAAACACTGAACAAACATCACCCAGCAAAATCCGCAATGACATGTCAAAGGAAGTTCTCTTCATCCTCAAAATCATTGTCCAATATGTTTATGAAAGGGACCAGCAATCCTTTTACCAAAAGCCCCCATTCTCGCTCATAAAAAAAGAGAGTAGTTATATGTAGACTCATAATTTCGACAATACAAAGGGCATGGTTATTCACAGGTCACAACTCCACAATCCCTCCTATCTGAGAGCCCCATTCTTTCCCAAAAGAAAAAATAACACTCAATTTATCTAGACACAGTTTCAGCACTGGAGAGAACACCGATTATCCCTAATTGATTGACCTTTAAGCCCACTCTCTTATGGCTACTGCAACACAGATTCAAAAATAATCGACTAATTTCAGCACATGAAAACTCCAACCAAACTACCGTCGAATATGTAAGTAAATTCGAAGCACCATATATGAACACATGGAAAATGCCACGAACAGTCACTTCCGAGCAATCGTTACAGAACTCTCGCTCTCATCGATCAATTCCCCATGGACACATACAATTTGCTCATGACTAACCAATATCACACTCACAGAAAGGGTCTCCATGTGAATGCAAAAAAAGCGATGATCATTACCATTACTAGCAAACAAGGGCAACAACCCGGGTAATCTTGTCAAAGAAATGTACACCGTCTTTCCCCGTTACTAACAACAGACTGTTCACGAGATTTCATTCCTTGCAAAGACACTCAAATAGTCAAACCAAAACTCCACTCCGCCGCCAGAAGCAAACGGAAAAAAATCATCAGCTACTCTACTGAGGTAAATTGCATATACACAGATTCACACATTGCGAACACCACAAACAATCGCCACCAAATAGCACGATTTTCACCATTATATTCCCAAACAATCGGACAAAAACTGAAGATCTGCGACACGAAATCGGAGATCGAAATGAAGCTCACGTTGTTCCTGGAAGTAGTAGTTGCCCTGGAGACGAGAGCCGAGTCGATCGAGGGCTTGACCGGTCTCCCTGATCCAGAATCCAACCGAGTAGATCGCTTTCCCCAGCGTTCCCATCACAATTCACTGTGCTGTTGGACAATCGGGGAAGAAGGGTTTTGGTGACGGGTGACTGAGAGTGGCTTAGCAATGGAGGCGAGGCATTTGGTTTGGGGTGAAAGAAGTGGTCAGTTAAGGCAAAAGGGACGGCCACTCTCGTACCAAACTGAGATGCGATGACAGTTGTTAAATTTTACTTTTGTTCTCGCCAATTGATTTTAACATTTACACTCCATAAGACAATTTGGTTATGACTTCTGTTCTTCTAATCGGATTAAATGGTTTAAAATCATGAAGATATAAAATTTATATATATTTTTCTTTTGAAAATAATATCATTATGATATAGTGACATTATATCACATTATAAACAAAATTCAATTGTGTCGTTGTTGTCACTTGGTCGAGTATAATCTCATTTGTTTTTCAATTCAAATTAATTCAAGTTTATACATGATAATTTTATAAAATCTGAAATCAAGGTATACATTGTTATAATCCTGTCGGAATACTCAAAAATTAGATGACCCAAGGTATTTATAACCATCACAGTAGACAAACGTCACAAAGCAATGCTCGAAAAACTCCAAACGTCAAACATAGGGAAGGATGCTTCTACATCAAAATCTCTGTTAATAACTAACCCAAAAAAAAATCTCTGTTAATAAAGACAAAATAACACAAAAAAGGAATACGGAGTGTAAAAGTTGTTACCAAAAGACATACCTCTAGGAAACATATTAGGCGAAAATTATACAGATATGTGTCTTAATTGAAGGGAGCTTAGTTTCCAGATGAACATTTTACCTGTAAGTTCAGCAGGTAACTGCATTGACTCGACCAGTACTGCGTCAAAAGGTAACTAAAATATACACAGAATATAAGCCAAGTATCCATGTGGCTTGTAGCAAGAAGTCTGCCAGCCTAGCTTGTATAGAGACAAAATAGTTACACGATATAGCGGCAGCAATATTCACTGCCTCAGGCTCTCAACAATGTATGAAGCATACAGATCCCTGCAACGAGGATTGAAATACGAAACGGGTCAGGTTTGCTGCCACACTCTCAAGCACAAAGACTATGCATATCCAATCATCATAAGTAACGGAACTAGACCACATTATAAACAAAATCAGCTGACACAATCACGTACTAAGATTTGCTCCATGATATCGTTAGAGGCATATATATCTAAGCACAAGCTGATACGGTCAAAATCATATGAACAAACTTGGAGATCACAATACCGTGAGAAACAATCATCCTATCACTCAACCTTGTGACAACACTGGTTTGGACCGAAGATATAAATCTAACTCGACCTAACGTGATAGGAGTTTACTATGATCAAACTTGAGCATTGCATCACCAAGAGAAACAATCACCTTATCACTAGACTTCAGAGACTTCTAATTTGGGGTACAGAAGAATCAGGCAAAAAACATTCATCATAACCGGGTCTATCCTAAGCAATAACCCCTGTAGCGACCTTCCCTCACCGACCAAAGTTAACCTCACACTGCCATTTGATGAAATGGGAAAAACAGATAGGAGTGGGGTTTTATGATGATTGACTCACATAGAGTATTTGATGGCAGAGATGGCAGCTTCAGCTGGCAGAAAGTCATTCACAGCGACGCTCTTGTTCTCATTCTTCTTATCTGCAATTCATAAGTCATATTTTAGGGGGGAAATCAAACTAGTATGTGAAGTCATTTCATTAAAATGGGCAGAAGTCGTTACAGTCTTCAAAGAAGCGGCGAATCTCAGCAAGGCGATGTGGAGCAAGATCATTGAGCTGCTTGTAGTGGCGAAATTCAGGATCATCAGCACAAACAGCTATTATCTTATCATCATTTTCACCCTGAATCAGTAGTCATGTCAACAGAAGGAACAAAACACTACAAACCTTGGACGTGTTAGAGATTACGGAAACTCCAGGAATACGACTTAATTGAAGATGGAAGCAACTCGATATAATTACAAGAACCAATAGTAGAACAAGAAAAAAAAAACCACACCACAGAATGTAAACTCAAAATTGTATTCGTAAAAAAAAACTCAAATCGACACAAAGACCCACTACTCTTAATGTGCATACAAAATTCTGATCATTTTGCACACGACAGCGATGCAATTCACGATAACTTTGTAGAGACCAAGTATCCTAGACCACATAGAGATGCAGTTTACCTGATCAATCATGGGCATGAGTCCAATAGCTCGAGCACGAAGAAAAGAACCAGGAAGTACAGGCTCCTGCAGAATCCAAGAAAAGCATGGATAGTGCATAAGAAGATACAGACAATGGAGACAACAAGGTCTGCTATTTGTTTGTCGCTGCTGACAGTTCCATCACTAAAATCCATGAAGCAACAGAGTAAAAAATAAACTACGAAGAACAAATATTCAACATAGAGCAGCTCCAACTTCCACACATATTGGCTCACACTGACCATAAGAAAAGGCATTACGTACTTTAGGGTCAGAAATTATTAACACAAGAGCATAGGTAATACGTCATTCAAAATGATATAGCGAAAGTAAATTTAATAACAACTACATCTGACCAAGTATCTAAACTGTAGAAAATCACAGCCAGGTATATGCTATGTCAAGAAATTACTACCTGCATCAGAACTAGAACATCCATAGGATCACTGTCTTCACAAAGGGTTCGCGGAATGAACCCATAGTTGTGCGGGTACACAACAGATGAGTAGAGCACTCGATCAACCTACATCAAAGATGTCATTTATTTAGAGGAGATTGCAGCTTGAGTTTGATAATACAACATCAAAGCAACACAAAAGAGCCTCATATTGGTATATGTAGTCACAAGAAAATGCAAATAAGTAGAACCTTCACTATGATACTGTAAAAAGTCTTAAGAAATTAGGATCCTGGTTCCCAATTTTAACCACGTAAAACTGAATATAACTGTACTATTTAATCCACTCTTCTATGTTACCGTCCTGCACATGTAACCGGTAGTCGGGTTCTAGCCTCAGCCTAAGAACTTCAGCTTGAAGTCAAAGTGATTGTGTCAAAATTATTGGCTCTACGATAACTTAAAATATATATATGAACCACAGGATCGCGTTGATAGAAGAAGGGCAGGGAGACAAGAAGGCTATCTTGATAGCAAAAGCAGGCCATATCATAGCGCACCAATTAGAAAAAGGGCCTTATCCGAAATAAGGACCACCTTGAGAAACGAACGGACCATGAAACCATACCTTGATTAAGCCGCTCGCCTTATCCAGCTCATACTTAACCTTGCTGCCTTTGCTGATCTCCACAACCTGTCATAGAGGACACAAGACAGATGAAAACTGAGTACAAAAGAGTTGCATAAAGATAAATTTACAATCACTTTCAATGCCAACATTGGGAACAATAGAACGGACTCCCGACAGATGCATGATATACAACTTTGACAAAAGTAGAAGTACAATATAACGTGGTCTCCTATTAGAGGATATTGGCTTCAATGATAACAGATGCAAATCATGAGGAAAGAGTAACTTCTCTAAGATCAAGCATATGATGGAAACAATGGCTGACATTCGCATCTATCAATCAAAAGAACAAAATTTGCATTGATCATAAAACCTTCAAGCAAAAGGCTAATATGTGAAGACACATCCTCTCCGGTTACTTAATGCTATTGGTTTTTGTTTACGAATGCATCTGGAGGCATCAGATATCAGCATAAACCAATTAAAGTGGAAATCAAACACTTTGGCAGTTGTAAGTAAGCAACACAACGACTTACACAGTTGAAAACTGAGGGAGCACCAGGTCCTGCGGAAAGACAAAAAACAAACAAGGAGCATAAGTGTACGAAAACAACAAAATGCATGGTTCTCTACAACCCACTGAAAGATTCTATAGCATAAAACATGTAACACCATGTAGAATGTTGGCTGTATTTAAACAAAAACGTTGAAGTTGACATATCCAAGTACGAGAACATTTACCGATCTCCAAGTCATGCCAAGGGTGAGCAGCGACGGATCTCCTCGACATGGAAGAAAGGATTCTCTCATTGAGAACCACATGAGGCAAAGCATGGCTTACACTTGCTTCTTTTCCGTTTCCCTCTCCCTCCTTGCTCGCCATGCTCACTTATACTGATCAGAAGATCGTCCAGGACGAAGGAAATATAAGCACAATGAAAACGAGAAAAAGGCCTCACCAATGTACTGTATTCTGTATTATGTATATGTAGTCAATATAAAATACATAATACAATACATCCTTTTACTAAATACCCTTGTTAACGTAATACTACTATCAAGTAGCTAGGAAGGGGACTACCCCTATATCGATCACACAAATGCTCAGCGTACATTAGCTGCAATATTTACTAGGTCCCACTTTGGACATCTAGATAAATTTATAAGGTGAAGATAACATTAAAAGTGGAGTAATATAGATTGAGGCTATGACTATCGACAGAAACGGTGAAATGGCACGTACCACTAAGTTAAGAAGGCTATTTCATAGCCGGAATAGAAGTGTATTATCAAACAGCTTGGCGACTGTCAAGGTGCTTAAAAAACTACTCGTACTACACTGATGTTGTTAGATGCTCTCAAACACCCGAATAGAGAGCCTGAGAAACAGACACATGAACAGAGTTCATTTCTCATCGCGACCATAACTTAAATTTATTACTGAACTACCCGCATATATTTACGCTGCCCAAACTCGCATAATCCGCAGTAAAATCAATTCCAAAATTCACTCAAAGTACGACGATATAGAAGACCTTGTTAATAAATATATCTGACACTTTTTCTCGTACAAAGACCCGTTAGGATATGAAGTATGGACAGCCAGACCAGGGATGAAACTCGTGACATCTTGTCACGATACGCTGGGAACCAACTCTAAGCCTTATTATTAATATATATCAGACACACTCAGACTCTTCATAAAACATTTAAATCAAACTCTGACATGATCAAATCCAAAAGAACCCGAAACCAATCCCATCATCTGCCCAAAAAACGGACCCAAAGCACGAAGCCCTCCACATTCACCGCAATTCAATCTCAAACAAATCCAATCAGCATCACTCAACCAACCACCGGATTCAAACACCACAAACAAGCAATCCAATTTCAAAAAAAAAAAAAACAATCACAAACTCACATATAGATAGAAAACCACGCACAGAATCGAGTGCTTTTTTTGGCAAAGGCAAAGCAAAATGGAGTTGAAATGAGCGATTTTGTTTGGGAAAAGAAATCGGTGGAATGCACTATACGTATAGTTTTCTGCTTGCATGTGCCTCCCAGAGGGAATTTTTCTCTATTTTTTTTGGACGGAGGTTCAACTATCAGTCTCTGGTGATTCTGGGTCGTTGGATTGTAAACGGAAGATGATCCGAGGGCTGTGGGTGTGTCCATGTGTAGCAGAATATGCCTGGGGATTTATTTTTTTCTGGTAATGGAATATTGTTTGGGGTAAAAAGGATAAAGGAATATGTCTAAAGAATAATATGTCAACTCACCTTACGCCTCACTCCCATCTCTTTCATCATGGTTTCAATTCCTTTTTTCTGTCGGATAAGAGTTGTGTAACATTTTAATCGTAGGTTTGTTGATAAATTAACAAAGGGACGGAAAGTGACGTTAAAAATACGATCATTGTAGTATTTCTTTGGTTTTCCTCAATTTAAGTGTTCAAAAAGATTATTAAGAATATATGTGAGTAAATTTATTTAATTATAAAAAATATAAAATATATATATAAATAAATTATAATTCGTCAGATAAGATTTTTTGATTAAAACGAAATTGGACTCCACCGAATCTTAATAAAGTTTGATTAACCAGATGAAAGTTCAAAGTTGTTTAAGTTAGATCTTCTACCTTTGAGTTCCATTATAGTGAAGTAGAAGTAAATTTCTTGATTAGGTTCTTAGTGATTGGCTTGGTTTACGTATGGCATTTTGAGTTTCGCTGAAAGAAAGATGAACAATGATGTATTCGGATTGCGAGCAGGGCCGTGATTATTCTGATGTTTGTGCCCTCTTGTGCTATGCTTTTTTCTCCATTCAACGTGAACATGATACCACCGTTTTAGATTTGTCTGATCGTCCAAGTCAACATAAAAAAAAATGGGGAGAGCGCTAGCAAACCTGTTGTCAGAAACAATGTGGGGGTGGCAACAGTCGCCAACCAAGCTTTTTGATCTCCTCAAAAGTTGAGGATCTGAAAAACAGAGCTAAATTCATATTAGTATCTCATTCCAAGATGATTATAACCTGTTTAATTATAAAGAACATAATCCAAGATTGTCTCAACACCTGTGTGTCCATAAAATCATAGCGTTCTTTATCGATTAATAATTTGAAGGGCATCCTGAAAATTACAACAAGTACATTAGGATCTCGTTTCCCTCATACGAACCCAGCTGTAGTTTGATATTCTAATGCCTTCTTTCACATGCATTTCTGTTGTTTTGTGCAACTTCCCAGTACAAATGAACAAATCAAGAAGCTAATCCATTTTCCATTTTCCATAGTCCTTTGATTCTTCATTGATGAAACTGCCACGGAAGTGAATCCGAAGTTTCTGCTATAGAAGAAGCTCGAGTACATCCACGGTCCTCAAACATTATACATTTGAAGCAGAGAAGCTTGTTGAGCTACGAATGGCTCGATATCTCATCCTTTTCTCAATGCTGATATTCTTAGCTGTAGCAATAGCAAGCGATGGTACTGAAGCCAATCCGAGGCCATGGATGCGAAGCCTGCGTGTAGCAAGAGGTCCAAGTCAAGCGCCACAAGCTGAAGATAATCCGATGGAGGATGGGCAGAGGCCGATGACACGTCTGATCAAGAAAGGAGGGCATGGGTCAATGGATAGATCCGTAGCAGGCGCGGGCATTATTCTTGGAGGATTATTTGTTGCTTTTCTTGTGGCTGTGTTCTGTTATGTTCGGGTTACTAGGAAAAGGCATACTCAACATCATTGGATCACTGCTCGATTAAGTTGAACAATATTGCATTTGTATAGGTGTTATCTCTCAATTTCGTGTGGATTTGTCCAATCCCCCAACGCCATCAAGTTCATTTTGATGTTGTGAGCAGAAAGGAACTGTTTCGTGATCTGTCTTTTTTTTGTTACTCTCTTCGTCCTATAAAAATTTCAACATCAAATCAAATATAATACATCCACTGATTTATCTCATTATTATTATATTAAATCGTATTTTAATATTATTCAATATAAATTTAACATACACATAAATTTTTGATATGATCAAAACATTGTAATTTTCTTAAACTCAAAAGAGGAACACGATGAAGAAGTTATCAGATCTTTATATCTTTCTTCAATTAATTGGTGTAATGGTGTAGCAATCACTTAAGTTTACAACCCAAAACAATTTTTGTATTGATTGTCAATGCATACTTCTGCGCCATCGATCCATGAAACATCATGAGAACAGTTCTTCCTATTGGCTATCAACCAATGCCATTTGGGACTCGCCTTGTGTGCTTCAACGTTCCTTCGCTTGGTCTAAGTCAGTTGTTGCAAAAGTTTGAATTGTCCATGCATTATAAATTGATACCCAAGATATTAGATTGTATTATTTTAATGGTTTCATTTTGTACATTTAATAATTATATCGTAAGATAGATGATGCGATGCACATATCTTTATATTATTTAATTATCTCAAATAAGATATATGATGTTGATATTCCAACAATATTTAACTTGTCATATTAAGTTAACTTATAAATATATATCTTATCTTATCGAGTTATTAAATCTATAAATATAAGCCATGGGTTAATCTTATTAATGAACGAATTGAAGTCACATAGTCACAAAAATCTAGCTAGCTCTCTCTCCTCGCAGTCTCTTGGCGATAAGATGTGGAATTAAGTTCTACATATACGTCACCAAACAAGATTAGTTTGTTAGAGATATCAATTTTTGTTTGGAGTTTATTATTATATAATCAAGGTAAATATTCGAACTCTCATTATTATGCTTAGACTTATAGATTGTTTGTCCAACACTTTTCATGGTATTGTTTTCAGTTTCAACGAAGGAATATGTTAGCTAGTTTCATGGTATTTTTTTTAGTTTAATAATATATATTGAGAAATTGGTGGTTTTGCAAACCTAACATAGTAGGTGGTGCAAATACTTTTGAAAGATTTAGTTTTAAATTTAAGGTAGAAAAATGAAAGAAGAATATTTACAATTAAGTTTCACCTATCATACAATTTTTACTTTTTATAATTTCCACCCTAAATCTTTCTTAGACGACTTAATTGATTTTATTTATAACTCTTTCTCTATAAATAATGTAAACTCGTAAGACATACCTATTTAAAGGCAAAAAAAAGATATAACTATCAATATATCTCATTTTCAAAATTTATAATTCCTAACTTATTTATTATAAGATATTATTAATTAAATAATAAAATATAATTAATTAATTAATATTTTAAAATTTGATTATTAATAAATAATTATCTCGAAGAGAAATAGACAATCATGACCACAATAATCCTAACCGTCCATATATTAAACCGACTCAAAAGGGGAACTCATCTGGACCCTTGGTTTAGTCTTCTAACTACCAACCCTCGTCGTTCACGCAAATCATATCTATTTATGTGGTGTGTCGTGTGCAAATGTCGCCGAATTAAATTAGGGTTTCTCTCACCATCCGCGTCATCTTTCTCGATTTTTCTATTTGACCAAGGGGAATAGATGATCGGTTTCTTGGATCGGCCCGGTTTCCGAGATTCGCAGATCGAGATCAGGTTCTGATCTTCTGGTGAGTGATCCCCGATTTCTATTATATTCATGTTTGTTGACTCTGCAAACATGTGACAAGGTTACGTAGATCTCGTCTGTCATGTACCTAAAAACTTGTGTTTTAGGTTTCGTCGATTGATATTTGTTTTCTTGACTCCTCCCTAGCGTTGCTTGATTGGTATGGTCAAGCTTAACTGGATCTATCTACTTTTTGGTCAATTCGCGTCGGTTTTTTCTTGATTGATTGATGTTTGTTTATAGTTCTGTTGTGATTTGATTAGGTGATACATGGATAATCGATTCCATTGAGCTTGGCTTGGATGAGATGAAATTCAAGAGTTTCAATCAGGCGAATTTTGTGTTTATAGAATGTTGGTTGGATGATTAGAAGGTTATCAAAGAAAATATGATTTTAACTTGATTATAATCTTAAAATCTTATCCCGGAGTGGTGTTTTATACATCGGAACGACTCAGTTTGAAACATATAGATATTGAAGTACACAAATGGAAAGTTCAGATAATTTTATAGTTAACAAATATAGATATTATAGATATGTCCCATTATAAATCACAAAAACAATTGAAATTTTAATTTTTGTGCGAAAGAAGTAAGAATTGCACAAAGTAATGAATTTAGGGCCAACTACCTGGATACAATGTCACATCAATATTCTATTATATAATGTAACTATCTTTGCTTACAGACTCCTCGTTTTGCATCTTTCTTTAAAACCTTCGAACGTTCTTTGTTTCTTTTCTTAATTGGCATCCATTTCGTTTCCTTTTTCCTATTTTTTAATCTGTGTTTTAATATGTCTACCACCAAAACAAGGTCTAAGTTTTGTTTTGCTTACCTCAATCTAACATGAGATGATTTTAGTTTCTTGCAGCTTCTAGTTTTGAAACCTGATCGGCAACCTCGGCTTGGTGAGTAATAAGTTGGAGAGATGGACGGAGAAGCAATAGAGGTTCAGATTTTCAGGGATTATTCTGGAAGGTATGTTAGTGTTAAATGTAGGTTGATTGCACGATTGGATATCATAATTCTGGAGCTGACTGTTCTCTGTTTTCTGTTTCTCTTTTTTTGTTCGTTTTTTTTACAGGTTGCTTGTCTTCATCTATGGATAGGCACAATTGAATGGCCTTTGGGTATTCTTAAGGTTCTTTTTGTTGAGATCTGACCATATCTGTCCATTATAGTGAAAAAAATGAGGTAGAAAAATGTTAGATTGACGAGTGTGGTGGAGTTGGGATTGGTAATAGGATGAGATGGTGTGTGTGTGTGAGAGAGGAGACCTTTGCCATGACAGGTGCGCTTGCATGGCAGGTCAACTGATTAATAAAAAGAGCGATTTTTGGTTTTGGGGGGAAATTGCACGGGATTTGCCCGGGGTTTCCCCCTTGTGGTGTGCTCTCTTCCCTTTCCCCTTCCCTACTGGTTCTTTTTCATTCGAGGATCATCTGAAGTTCAGTCGCTACAGTATACCCTTCGTACTGTTGCATCCATGCTACAATAAAGAATAAAGGTCCATGTCAACAAGGTATGCAAAAAGAGATGACCAATTCTCTTTTTTCGAATGACTCAAGGTACACAAAACGAAAATCTATTATCTTCATTGAATTACAAGAGAATACAATACTCAATTGTTCTTGTTTGAGATTTTTATGCAATTCGTAAGGTAAGGTAGAAAACACCTGAGTGGCACAAATACCACACCGAGTGTTTTTTAACTTTCATGAACATGATAGAGTTCAATGGAAAATGCTAAGCTGTCAAATCACAATCTTATTTCCCCCTTGGTTTAAGGCTATGCTAAAATTGATGCATTTACCGTTGATGGTAATGCGAGCGAGTTCTGATGGAGAAAGTGAACTGATCCTATCTGCTTATGGTAAATCGTTTTGTTGATTGGCCTTGAAAAGAGCATAGTAGCAACATGTTCGGAGGTTTTCCTTTCGACTACCTGGGCATGACCCCTTCTCGTGAGTAATTTTTCTTCCAATCATTTATTCTAAATTTCTAATGCGTGGTTTATCAAAGCTGTTTCTATTTATGCATTTCTGTTTCTGAGGATGAGACGATGCATGGTACTGTCATTGTGTCAACTGTGAAACATAATTCTGTGCTCCATCGATTTCTATTGTGGATAGACTATATATATTGTGTTGGTGGTGGTTGATGTCACGGAGTTGAATTTCGTGGAGAATCGGCTGCAACTTAAATGTTTCCAATGGCTTCCATACTCTCTCGTCTAAGGTTTGTGCTGTAGACTGAAGTTGGGGTTGTGGTTGTGGTTGAAGCTACAGAATTGAGTTTTGTGGGGGAGGGGGAATAGGCCTCAACTTCAATGATTCTGGTGGCTGTCACACTTCTGTCATCCAAGGTGGGATTGCACCAGCTATGTTCAGAACGGACAGAGGGAAAGCTGCATAAGTTGTGTTGTTTCTGATGTTCGGATTCAGATATGTTGCGCTTAAAACGGGGTGAGCTTGTGTTTGCCAGATGTGTGGTAAGAGTATAGACCTTTGCCATGACAGGTGCGCTTGCATGGCAGGTCAACCTTATTAATAAAAATTCAAATTTTTGGTGTTTGGGGGTGATCGCACGGGGATCCCCGGGATTTCCCCCTTTTGTGGTGCTCCTTTTGTCATTCCTTGCCCTCTTTTTCTGGGGTAATCATACAGTCCATCGTGAAATTGAATTGCTGCGAGAGTTGCATTAATTCTGGGAGAGATGAAGATGCAGGCCCTGGAGGCTGATTCCTAAGGTACATAAATTGACAACTAATAATCTCTAAATCATCTAAAAGGCTGGAAAAATCATTAATTCTGGAAAAATAACTTGTGGCATTCTCCTATCCATTGATTTATCACAACTATATTATTGCATGAACTTCACTGAAGCAACATTGCTAAATTTAAGCATATTGTTACTATTCATGTTCAAAATGAAGCTTTATCTATACCAAAATTTCATTTACCATTGGACTTGCTCTTACTCCCCTTTTTTTGGAATGTTATAATTCCCAGTGTGCCCTGATGAATGCCACACACTAATGTCGATGCAAATAGCGTAACGTTTAGGTGCTATTTTTTTTTTTAAATTCTACTTTGGCCTATCATGGTTGTTTATTATAGTTAGTCTGGTTTATGGTCCGTTTATTATTCACCTATGAAGCAAAATGGTTGTGAGTTGACTATGCACTATTTTGTATTTTGTATTTTGTATTTGTACGTAAGCATATGAAGCTGTATTTACGTTTTGGTAATTGTTGAAGACAGTTTAGCTGGTGAGCTTTAATTTGGGGGAAAGTGTGCTGCGACAATTTTGTATTTGGTAGTGGCTAGGTCTTTGTTTTGCTAGGTTGACTGTGTTCGAGGTATTCGAGGTGCAAGAGCTGCTCAGTTGCGGTTGTGGGCTGCTTTCATCAGCATTAATGTCAACTGTTGTGACACAAGATTCTCCCTTGCATGGGTTCGCATCTTGTTAGAGCAGCTGTGTTCTTGTAAGCTCTCAATCAAACCTACATTCTGGTGTCAGTTGGTTGTGGTCTTCTGGATTGAAATAAAGGTCATTTGATTGATCAGGATGAAGAATAAAGGATCAGTTCAATATCGTGATCAACAATGGTGTACATCGATGGAAGACAATACTAGAATAACAGCTCCTGAGGTCAAGATCCCATTCTTTTCTCCTTTTGTTCATCAATGGTTGCTTAGTATTCTACTTACATCATGTGATGTCTCTGATACAGATTAACATCTTGCGAGTAGTGCAGTGTCAGCCATGTTCTCGAGGATCCAGCTCCTGAGTCCTGTGGTCAAGGCCACATGGTTTTTCTCTTGTGGTGCATCTTTGCTGCAAAGTTGATTTTCTGCTCACTTGTGATGTTTGGTTCAGCTTAATATCTTTCAAGGCTTGCAGTGTCGGCGATGTTCTTTGGGATCCAACTCCTAAGGTCAGGATCCAACTGTTTTTCTCCTTCGATGCATCTTTGATACATAGGATTTATATTTTTCTGACATCCTGTGATGTCCGTGATACAGCATACTATGATGTGAGGCCAGGAAAGTCCGGTGTTCTATAGGATCACTCTCGAGGTCAAGCCTCCAATCTTCTCCTCTGGAGCATTGTTGATATCTGAGTGATTCTGCTCATGCCCTGTGATGTATTTGAACTTGGGAACTTTCTCCGCAGCTTCTCCTCTGTGATCCACTATTCTAGGAGCTGTTAAACGAACAATTCTGTTTTTTTACTCATGGTATAACTGCGTTGGATATTATAGCTCAAAAGCTGTGGATGCCGCATTGCTTATGGTGGCTGGGGAGACCAAATGAGTTGATACTTTCTTTGTGGTTTTTTTTATGACAGGTGTACTTGTATGGTTGGCCACCTGAGTCACTAGAATGAGATTTCCTCCCTAGATGTGTATACATCTTCATGCCCATTGATCCTTACTCTTTCTGAAAATCCACTTCAAAGTTGTGCATATTGGATCTTAAGGCCCCTATCGTCTCTTACGAGTAATGCATACTGCAGGAGGTACATACCTAAATACCTTAAGTTTCCATCAAGTGCTTACTTCTAGGGATGTTTTATATTGTTACTATTGTTTGCAATATGCTGCAACTTCTTCATCTTAGCTGCTATGATTCTTTTGTATGAGTTTATTATTGCAAGTGCGAATTTTTAAATACCTAAATTGCAGGTTCTCATTTGCTCAAGTGCAGTTTGTGGAAGGTCATAGTTTTTTGTTCTGTGGTCATCATTTCAGCAAGAGTTCTCTTTAAATATCATGTGGATTGAAGGCTATTTTTTTTCTTGAATCACTCTCGGATTCTGATGGGGGCCAGCATCAGACCTTCTGTTCCTTAATACTGAAGGCTGTATGCCGTGACTAATTTCTTCTGGTCTTAGATTTCTGTATGCCTAGTAGTTGAAGTTTCGAGGGGGCACTGAAGCAAATCTGCTGTGCGAAGTTTTGCAGAGCTTATATTCATGACAAACTGATGGATGGAGTTTGAGTTCACTGGTTGCTAGGGTCCAAATTACAGTTTTCTCCTGGAGCTTGAGCCTCCTGCTTCATATGTTAACATATATCTGCTTCATTTTTTGAGCTTCTGGATGCATTACTCTCTTTCTACTGAACACGTCTTGAGGTAAATTCAGTGCATCTGTTTGCAGAAGCATACTCTCTAAAAAAAATTTGTGTACATCATTCCTGTGGTGTTTTATGATTCATCTCTGTTAAATTCTTTTGACGCCTGGTTGTAACTTGTAGGCTTTTCGCTTGTATATACTCTGATCGTCACTGTGTTAAATCTATGATGTGCACAACTTGTATTTGTGTAATTAGCTGTTTGGAGGAGCCATGTTTATTTTAATGGTGGAATTGTTTACAAGCTGTCGCAATTGTATGGTTTTGAAGAGCTGCCTTTGACTGCTGTACAGACTCGTGTGCGGGCAGCACAGGCTTCTAATTGGTGTGACCAGATTGACATCGTGTTGATCTATACTTCTCCGGTGGTGTTTCGTGCACGTTAAAGAATATTACTGGGTGATCTCTCTGTTATGAGAACATTTGCTTGAAAGCCACAAGTAGCAACCGACTGACTAGGCTTGAACATAGCTGCTGAAAAATGAAATAAGTTGTGATGCGGGCATAAAGTGATCCCTTCCATGAAGTTTTTTTCCAGGTACTTGTCACTGTTCTGGTTTTATCAAGCATTGGAAAAATTGCTCATATTTAGATACAAGGTTTTGCTTCTGCTGGAATATTAATTGTTCTAGATTTCCTAGCTTATACTATAATCTTGTTTATGTAAGATTTTACATGTATGGTGGTTGGATCTTCTGGCTGGTCATGTTTCTGTGCTGCTCCAAGACTATACACTTGGTTTTTGGGTGTTTTTTTTTCTTGTGACACTAGGTGAATTTCGTCAACTCAAGCCTTTTGTCCTTTCGGTTTTTTTTCTTTCTTTCAGTTTTATTGTAGTGTGCTAGCTTTGTGAAGAGTTTTACTCTGAATTTCGTTGCAACTTTCATATGACAAACATAAAAATGAAAAATAGTGATGTTTTACAAAAGATGCTCTTTCTTTGTCTTACGTGATATCTTTTCATCTATTATTTCTGCCCACTTTCTCTCTTTTATGTTCTCTCCCTTCCTCGCACATTCTCGACATTTACTTTATTCTATTACTCTTTTCCTCTTAAAATTTTTGTAATAGAGAGAAATATTGTGTAAGAATTATAGTTGGGAAAGAAAAAGGTAAGTGGTGCAAAACTTATGGGATGGAGGAAGTATATAAAATCATTTTTAAATATACAAATCTAGAAATTGATACAGTTTGAGCTCAACACATTAAATTCAAAATCTTGTTGCGTATGTTGTTCAAGATGGTTGAATTAGGACAAGCAACATAATGTGAAAATTAGTAATCAAAATAAAAAAATAGTATGATTGTCGAATAAAGGATGCTTTGGAATTTTGGTGGTGTTTTCAAACTGAAATCGCCTTAATGCATTTGGAATTATACTCTAAAAACAACGGTGAAATGAATGGTGATGAACCAGAGTTCATTATGATGCTTCTTTTCATTCGATGTAACGCAACTCCTCATGTTACACTGATGGTAATTTCAAATGTTGTGTTATGGGTCCATAAGCTCAAAGTTGGTAGAGCACGGGGGAATTAATTTCCTGCTGGTTGTGGTGGTTCGAATCCACCTAGATCCTACTTTCCTTTCCTACTCCATCCAAAAATTTAACACTATATATTTCATTTTTAAAGTAACAGAAATTGAAATTTTAGTGGATGGGAAGAATGTGTAATCTGAAATTTTTTGTTTTTTGTTTTTTTCCCTTTTAACCCGTGTTTTAATATGTCCATCACCATAACAAGTCCT
Source organism: Drosera capensis (assembly GCA_001925005.1). Classification (NCBI taxonomy): domain Eukaryota; kingdom Viridiplantae; phylum Streptophyta; class Magnoliopsida; order Caryophyllales; family Droseraceae; genus Drosera; species Drosera capensis. The sequence goes on from LIEC01011915.1 coordinate 39,007, forward strand.
CTTATCATACCAATAGGTTAAATTTTTGTTTTGTTTACCTCAATCTAACAGATGTTTTAGTTCTTGCAGCTTCTGGTTTCCAAACCTGATCATCGGCAACCTTGGCTTAGTGAGTGATTTGTTGGAGAGATGGACAGAAGCAATAGAGGTGCAGGTCTTCAGGGATTATTCTGGACGGTATGTTAGTGTTTAAATGTAGGTTGGTTGCCCGATTAAATATCATAATTCTGGAGCTGATTGTTCTGTCTTTTCTTTTCTTTTTTGTCTTTTTTACAGGTTGCTTGTCTTCATCTATGGATAGGCACATTGAATGGCCTTTGGGTATTCTTAAGGCTCTGTTTGTTGATATGTGACCATTTCTGTCCATTATACTGAAAAAAATGAGGTAGAAAAATGTTAGATTGATGAGTATGGTGATGGGATTGGTAATAGGATGAGATGGTGTGTGCGTGTTAGAGAGAGGAGAGTGGAGACCTTTGCCATGGCAGGTCAAATGGTTAATAAAAAGATCGGTTGTTGGTTTCTGGGGAAACCGCATGGGAATGCTCAGGCTTTCCCTCTTGTGGCCTGCCCTCTTCTCTTTCCCCTCCCCTTCTGGTTCTTTTTCCTTTCCAGGATTATCCGTAGTTCAGTTGCTACGGTATACCCCTCGTAGTGCTGCATGCAGCCCACAACAAAGAATCAAGGTCCCATGCCAACAAGGTATGCAAAATCAGACGTCCAATTCTCTTTTTTCGAATGACTCAAGGTACACAAAACGAAAACCTATTATCTCCATTGAAGTACATGAGAATACAATGCTCAATAGTTCTTGTTTGAGATTTTTATGCAATTCGTAAGGAAAGGTCGAAAACCCCTGAGTCACGCAAGTACCACAGATCATTGTCAATTTTCATGAACATGGTATAGTTCAAGGAAAATGCTAAGCTGTCAATTCACAATCTTATTTTCCCTCTTGGTAAACCTGATGCATTTACCGTTTGATGGTAATGCAAACGACTTCTGAGGGAGAATGTTAGCTGATCCTATCACCTTATGGTATATCCTTTTGTTGATTGGCCTTGAAAAGAGCACAGTAATAACATGTCTGGAGCCTTTTCAGTCTTGAGTATCTACCTGGGCATGTCCCCTTCTCGTGAGTAATTTTGCTTCCGTTCATTTATTCTAAACTTTTCAAAGTTGTTTCGATTTATACATTACTTTTTCTATTTATGAATTACTGTTTCTGAGGATGAGACGCCGCATGGTAGTGTCATTGTGTCCACTTTGGGACATAATTGTGTGCTCCATTGATTTGTACTGTGGATAAACTATATTTATAATGTGTTGGTGGTGGATGTCACGGAGTTGAATTTCATGGAGAATCGCCTTCAACTTAAATGTTTCCGATGGCTTCCATATTCTCGTCTAAGGTTTGTGCTACAGGCTGGAGGAAGCTACAGAATTGAGTTTTGTGGGAAAAAATGGGCCTCAACTTCAATGATTCTAGTGGCTGCCGCACTTCTGTTATCCAAGGTGGATTGCACCAACTATGTCCAGAGGGTATTGAGGGAAAGCTACATAAGTTGTGTTATTTATGATCTTTGGATTAAGATGTGTTGCTCTTGTGGGGTGAGCGTGTGTTTGCCAGATGTGTGGGAAGAGTGTAGACCTTTGCCATGACAGGTGCGCTTTGCATGGCAGGTCAACCTTATTAATAAAGTTCGAATTTTTTGGTGTTAGGGGGAGATCGCACGTGATGAACCCGGGATTTCCCCCTTTTGTGGAGCTTCTTTTGTCATTCCTTGCCCCCTCTTTCTGGGGTTATCATACAGTCCATCGTGAAAATGAATTCCTCGGAGTTGCATTATTTCTAGGAGAGACGAAGATCCACCCCCGGCAGGATGATTCCAAAGGTACATAAATTGACAATTAATCATCTCTACTCAATCATATAAAAGGCACTGTGCTGTCGTTTGGTCGTTTTGTTTTGAGTACCATTGCTTAGGTTTGCCAAAGATGAACCCAAATCGTAATTGATTGTGGTTCACAAGGATCGGAAGCCTAGAGTTAGTTGAGTGGACCGTGCTGATCACTCAATATTGTTGCAAGTGCTAATTCCTTGAATACTTACATTTCAGGTTCTCATTTGCTGAACTGCAGTTTGTGGAAGGTCATAGTTTTTTGTTATGCGGTCATCTTCTCGGCAAGAGTTTTCTTTAAACATCGTGTAGATTCAAGGCTGTTTTTTGATTTTCTCTCAAATCAGCCTTGCATTCTGATGGAGGGCTGCATCAGGCCTTTGCTTTACATGAACTCTGTTAGCAGTGGTGAAGCAGCTGTATTTTGCTGTATTTTATTCTGCTGTTCCTTAATGCTGAAGGCGGTATCCTTTACGCATGTTTTCCACGATTAATTTCTTCTGGACTAGGTTTCTGTATGCCCAGTGGCTGGAGTTTTGCAAGGGCTCTGAAGCAAATATGTTGTGTTGGAAGTTTTGCAGAGATGTGTTCCTGACAAAGTGATGGATGGAATTTGAGTTATTCGGTTGCTATGGTCAAAGTGCAGTTTTTTCCTAGAGTTTCAGCTTCCTTCTTGATGTTTTGAGTAACATATCTATACTACATTCTATCAGATCCTGGATGCAATACTCTCATTATACCGAACTTGTCTTGAGGTAAATACAGTGCATCGTCTGCAGAATCTTGTACCTTTTTATGTACTCCATCTTTCCTGTGGTGTTTTATGTTCTTGTACCTTTTTATGTACTCCATCTTTCCTGTGGTGTTTTATGTTTCATTTCTCTGTCAAATTCTTTTTACGTCTGGTTGTAACTTGTAGGCTTTTCACCGTTACTGTGATGGTCTTTGTTTAGTGGTGGAACTGTTTACAAGCTGTCGGGATTGTATGGTTTCGTAGAATTGCCTTTTGACTCTGTTGTACAGCTCTCGTGTGCACAGCACAGGTTTCGACTTGGTGTGACAAGATTGACGCGGTGTTAATCTATGTGATCTCTCATTCTGTCACCAAAACATTTGCTTGAAAGCCACTAACAGAAACCGTCTGAATAGGCTTTGAAAAAAGCTGCTGAAGAATGAAGATAGCTGTGATGCAGGCATGAAGTGATCCCATCTCATTTGACAACTTGAAGTTCTTGTCCAGGTAATTGCCCACTGTTCTGGTTTTATCTAAGCATCGGGAAAAATACTCGTATAAGTTCACCTGTGCTTTTGCTTCGGTTTACATTCTTCATTTAAATCTAATTGTTCAAAATTTGTTGGCATCCATATCATGTTGTGCATGTCGTTATGCGAAACCATTGTTGATGCTTGGTGATTTGTTTACTGATCATGTTTCTGTGCAGCTCCAAAACCGAACACAATTTTTGTATTTTTATTTTGTTGGGATATGAGGTGGCATTCTGCCAACTTTAGCCTTATGTTCTATGTCGAAAACGTCCTTTTTTTTCCAATCTTTTTTATAGCTGCAAGCTCATGGTGTTATGAAGATTTTAACTTAAAACATTTGAATTTTATAATTCTTTCTTTGGTGGAATAGATACCCCAACTATCCTAGATTTTGTGAGTTAACTTTTCATCTGCGTTTTTCCCCTATACGTTTTCTGTGTATTTTTTCTCATGTTCCTGATCATGATATGTTAAAAAAAAAACATAGATGAAATTGGAGCTTAGCATATCAGAATCAGAGGTGAGATCTCTGTGTGGTCTGAAGCTGTTTTGTATGGCTTTTCAAACGTGTTTAATTCGGTAATCAGTTACGAAACTGATCATTGTTCTTGTTTTTGGACATTTCGAACAATTAAGACTTCATAAATATTTAACCATAAAATAAGCAGATGTTTATCAAAAATATTCCTAAATAAGGTAAGAATTCGATTGATGCATCTGTAAATAGTGGAGAACTGAGTAGTTGTGGACCTGTGGCCTTGGCCTGGTGCAATTTTCATTAGATGCGAACACATTTCTATTGCTGCTGTTGCAAAGGTTATTTTTATGGAAGTAATTAAATATTAAAAAACAAAAAGATGATCCATAGAGATGTTTTTTTTATCTAAATCTTTAATGTTTGCACGGGAAAAGATTGCAAATAATGTTGGTTGCAACTGATGTGTATCAAATGGTGAGTGATGAATCCATATGCTCAAAGTTGGTAGAGCACAGAGGAATTTAATTCCCGTTGGTGGTAGGTGGATTCGACTTGCAACTCTACATTATCCCAAAAGGAAAGAACGTTCTTGTTATCTGCGACATTTTGACCCAAAATTTTGTATGGTGCAATAATACTGTTTTATGTAAGTTGTCGGTCACATGAAATTAAAGGGGGAAAAAAAAACGCAACATTTGAAGTTGTCAATTGTCATAATGAACTAAAAAATACAGATTTTTTTTTTTTGTTTTGGTTTTTTCCTTCTTTGTTTTTCTTCATTATGGATTGCTTGTACTGTGTTTTCATTGGTCGAATTATTCATACATTTATAAGATGGTGGCATTTTTTTTTAAAACTTGATGGAGATTGTTAATCGAACAATATTTGATATTACATCTTCGTTCCATATTAATTGCATCAAATATACATATACGAAAAAAATTGATCGTCTTATAATAAAAATTGATGGTGGTATTATATCCTTGGGTCGAAGGATATTTAATACCTTATCAAAAAAAAAAAAAAGCATCAAAATACATGATACATCATACTAGTAATACATTTAATGCATATTATGTTAATTATATTACAAGACGGAGAAAACATGAAATTCAAATTTATCAAAGTGACAAACTAGATATAGAATGACAAGTTTTATCCAAAACTCAAATTATTCTAGTTCATTATTTATACTCGATTCAATTCAATTGCATCCTAAATAAATAATTTATTATTCATTATTCATATGAATATTTCAGCAAATTACATAAAATTATACAATTTCATAAAAAATTCAAAAACATTCATGTGGATAGAATTGATCAACTGTAATTTTTTGGAATAATTTTTTGTTGTGTACATATTTGTAATTATTGTTGAAAATTTTTAGTTTTGGTTAAAAAACCCTGATATAATCAATTTGGTATGTTGCATTGATTTTATTTATTTACATAAATGTTCTTTCGTTTAGATATATGGAAAAACGGATTTTTAGCCACACGTTTGAATATGAAGATCAGTGATTAAGATTAAAGTTGATTCATCCCTTTTTCATTAATGCAAAAAAATCTAACTACAAATAAATATTTATGGCTAGCCATAAATTAATCAAGCGCCAATTATATAAATTCGTCAAATTTTGAGAACTATTTGTAAAAGTTGAGGATTAAATTCCTAATTAAACTTTCTTTATATATTTTGTAACTAGGCTTCTACCTCTAGTGGTCTAAATATAAAATTGATATGTCCTGTTTCAGCAAATTTTCCGTTTTCTATTTATCATATAACACGGTTTTCTTAATGGAGTAGAATTGGAATCATATTCAAAATATTAATGGAGTAGAATTGGAATCATATTCAAAATCGACTTTGCAACCGACGAACATGAAAAATTTATACAATAAAGAACAATCGTAGAAAAAGAAACGCACGCCTGGATCGTTCCATCAAAGCTCACGCTTCACGACCACAACCATGAAACAGCAAATACAGCAAAATCGATCATGGTCCAGACAACCATTCTTATGTTTTTTTTGTTTTAATTGAAGCGCTTCCAGTGTGGAAGAAACCGAAGAGGAAACAGGTCCCGACCCAGGCGAAAAGGTGCATGCAAACACGAACACAAAGATCAATCTACGGTTAAAACACCAGCTATGTTACATTCATCACATCGCACAAAACTCCTAAGAGTTTCAACCATTACAAGCACTTTCTGATTCCATCCAATCTAAGAAACAAGCAAAGGTCGAAAACCAAACAAGCAGGATCTGGACCATCTCCCAGAGCTAAATTACCGAGTCAGTGGAAGCATATACAAATTGCCGACATTGCACAGACTCACTGCATACATTCCTAGCTCCATGCACACGCACAAGTTCAAAGCTCAGCAAACCAAGCGCAACGACGCTCTCTAGGTCTAGGATCAGCTCAGACGTCAAAGACCACATCTGAACCCGGCAACTGAGCTGCCGTTGCCAATAGGCCAGAAGCATAGAAGCAGTGACTCACTTGATCAGCAAGGTTGCTATTCACAGGCAGGCTTTGTGTCAAAGCTGCTCAGGCATATTGCAAAGGCTTGGAATGCAGAGAGTGGGTACCAATAATCCATGGTGAAGATATCTTTACCAATTTTCCCGAACTGGAGAATAACTTTCTCCTGCTCTGCTGCCGGAACGTTGTGATGCGGCTCAACCGCTGCCACGAGCTGGAAATTTTTCACGGAGGCTACTGTTACACGCCCTCTGAAATTCAAGCACCAGCATTGCAGCTGCTCATGCCATCTGGGAGCCTTATTCTTCAGGGTTAGTGGCTCACCTGAGACGTTCGCAGGAGGTTCCGATAGGGAAGTGGAGCTAAAATTGATAGCTGGATCCTTCAACACTTGTGAGACGGGCTGAAACGAAAAACTCTCGTCTGATGAATGAGGGAAGGAATATGGCGTAGGTGCAGTGCCTCCCTCTTGCATTGAGGAGACGGGAATAGAATGCATGACACAATGGAGTTTCCTCGGCCCCCTGGTGCGGAGAACATTGAGCTCATAAGACACGGTTGCAATACTATAACTGCATGCAGGCAATCTTGGGGAAACCTGCCTAGGGTGAAACCTTCGACTGGATCGACACTTAGCTTTAACTGTGGCATCACAAGGAGGCTGACTATCATATATGGTGAACTTGGTGCCCAAAAAGTTTGACCTGAAACATCAAAAGCCTCTATCAGAGGTCTAAGTCAATGTAACTTCTAATATTATAGCATAGGTAACATGGTAGGAACTTGCCTCAGTTTTCCAACATAAGCATTGCTTGATCTTGAGAAATCATCAGCAACCAAAGATATTACAAAGTCAGTGCTTGTTGCTCTTCTAATCTTTTTGGCAGCCAATAGCAATTTGTCATTCTCATCCTCCGCTGAAAAGTGAACAAGTCTCTCAGTAAGAAGAATCTCAGAGAGAACATTCAGGTGCGAGATAATTCATTGGACTTAAAAGAATATGGAGCTGGAAGTGTCATGTCGATTCCTAAGATAATTATACAGGATTTCTCGATCCTGGAGGAATCTTTCATTTAGCACATTTGCTCCGTACTGAAACTCACTCAAGCATATATTCTTACTTGGTGATATTCTTGACAACATGCTTATGCTAGAAACCATCTCTAAACCAATTTGACAAATAAAATATGACCTAATGCAACTAATCACGGGGATCTTAAGTAGACTGCTGAGCGACACGAAGAAGCAGAAAATACCAAATAACTAGACTTTTGGTTGCAATATAAGCCAAAACAAGAACTACAAATAGTGCTTGAGCCTTGAGGTATTACGCACGAAAACAATAAATGACTTACAAGGGGTCAGCCCAAAGAACAGGCGAAATGTTGAAGTTGCCCTATCCCTTTTGATGAAGCACTGAATTGGAGACTCACGAGGACCGGGCTGTAATGATGATGTTCAGAAAGCGATTTAAGGATATGGCATTGCAAAACTAGCACAAACATTTAGTATCAGGAAAATAACAAGCAGCAATCACCTGCTTCAACGAGATTGGAAACGTCAATCTTCCACATTGCTCGGGAGTTTGGACAATTTCTTTAGTGACTTGTCTCCATGACTTACAAACAGCAGCACAAAAGACCACCACTGTCCTTGCAGGCCAAGAAGTTTCACTTGCTTCTACCCTCCGAATAATATCCAAAAGCAACTCAGGGGGCAAGTCCTCCCATTTCCCTTGCTCAAGGGCATATAACGGCCCTTGATCAGGTGCAATATGAGACCTCCCATGGCTACGCCACCTTCTCCCTTCAAACCGTGTCCTTGATATGTTACCAATCCCATCTTTGAGCTCCATCAATTCACGCACAATGCCTTTGAAGGACATCTTGAATTCGCATAACCACCAGAGCCTGAAAGCCTTTCCACAATTAGTAACATGCCAACTTGGGATACTATGCAATTCACGCTTTCACGAACATGCAAAATACCGAATAATCCATTCAAACACGCATTATGAGTTGAAGAATTCAACTTCAAACAAACGAACACAAGTTCAATCTTGGAACAACACAGTAAAGCCAATAATCTGAATGCTAACGAATTTCCCATATGGAAATGCAACTTTGAAACAAGAAAGCGTGTCCTTTAGTCGAATATTTTAGCACCTTCTTCAACACAAACCGCAATTACACCCGACAGATGTCAATCATCAACTCCGAAAGCACCCCCGAAAATCGAAATCAATCCTACAATGTAAAATTATCGATTCCTTAATACACCAAGCAACTACTTCATCCACAAATCAAGCATAAGCACCCTCACAACAATTGCAACGAAACCCCCCCAAGAATTTATCAAAAAAATCTCCAGAACATAAATTATCCATCTCTTTTCCTTGTCTCATCTCAATTTCAACCAAAAATCTTACTTTTTCAGCACCCATCAATCCTCATCAACCCTATCCTTGCCCAAAACATCATTTTCACAAACCAGATCCCAAAATCCAGGACCTCAAACGCCACCAATTCCACACCCAAAAGTCCAAAAAAAAAAAAAAACAAAGAACAACAAATCAGATCCAATTCAGAATCCAGCTCGATCAAACACCACACACAAATCCAACACCAAACACTAAATATCCGAGGCAAAACGCTCCAAATCCAACGGATCCAGCAGCTCCACCACCTCACCTCAGCCCAGCCCCAAAATGTCGCCAACTTAAGAAAGAGTAGAATCAAACCCACAAATTCGAACAATTCACAGACCAGATCGAACAAATCCGACCAATTCCGACAACTCTCCGATTATGCCGATAATCAACACGAACATTCTTCTTCTACGACATCCAAAAAAACCCACCGCCGTCGTCGACGCCTCCGCAGCCAACGTCGACGCCGACGGGGAATGGAGCTGAGATACGGTGTCGGAATCCGAACACGGAGATTGGTTATTTCTTTTGCGGATATTGAATGAGAAAAGGGGGGGGGGGTTTTTTTTGGGGTGAGGGGTTCTGTGCGGGTGGCCGTTGGGTGTGAATGAGGTGACGTGGCATGTGTTGGAGCCAGTGGTTGGAATTGTGAGCGTGCATTGGTGTTTGTTGATGATGATGATGAGCTGACCGTTGGATCAATTCGTTGGCGTGGCTTGTCCCATTTTTGGGGGTGCTGGTTTTTTTTTTTTTTTTTTTTTCCCGACGACAGAGTTGGCAATGACGAGGAAAAGGAGTTTTTTTTTTTCGTTTAATCGTTAATTTTAGATGGAGTGGAAAGGATTAACGTAATTGTTTTATTTTATTTAAATTATAATATTATTTTTAAAATTTATTTAAATATTTAATTACTTAAAAAATTTATATAAAAATATTTTTATTTTATATCACATCAATTCACCCATCATTATTTCTGTTTCTTTTTTCCTCATTCTTTTATCACATACACTTGTAACAAAATTATTATTTCGTATTAACTCAAAATATATATAAATTATCGTATTTAATTAAATCATTATTATTTAAATGTGATGGGAAGAATAATTTCATGGATTTGAGTACAGTGAAAGAGGTGTTTGTTACCATAATTATGTTGGTCAATGGATTGGTGGACCAATTTCCGGATAAATAATCAACTCGATACCATTCGTTACGAATTGCAACAACATCATGAACTTCTATTTTACATAATAATGTCTATAGTGGAGAATAAAAAGTGGACAGTCACATCCAGCTCCAATTCCATGTTGTGCGCCTATATGAATCGTGTATGTGTGTGTTGGGTTGGGGGTGTCTTATATTCTACCTGTATAATAAATTCTTTATTTAATTACAATATATTTATATTTTGTAATATTATATATTAAAAAAATTACGTTTGATCGATATGTGTACAAAATCAAACGATTATAATTAAATTGGGATTGAGGAATATTTTTTTCTTCTATTCTAATAAACTTATAATCTTTTTTTTAAAACCTTTTAATCTAAACAAAACCAAAGCAATTATGTTTTGTTACAATACGTTTTATTATCTTATCTCTCAATTGCTACATTAATCATGTTATCTCTAAAAAAAATATTTTTTTAATCAAATTCTATAAAATTTTAATAGAAACATAAAATTTTGCGTTATAACAAGTAAATTAAGACAAACAGAATACTATTTTTTTTTATCTAACAACGTATGATGTGATATGATGATTAAATGTTACTTTCTCCGTCCCATAAATTTTATAAACGTTTTTAATTTTGCATTCATGTCGATATAAATTTTGATACGCGTGCAATAACGATTAAATATAATTTTTATAAATTTATTGTGAATTATTAATGATTGTGTAACTTACATATTTTAACATAATACATGTTACAGAACTATCAGACATGGTTTGATATGAAAACGAGATTTATATTTATACGTATAGAATAATACAAAATTTATACATATTGTAAAGTTTATAGAACGAAAAAAATAATATATTTTAAAAAATATTATGAAATATTTATTATAATCATGGGATCGGGATCCTCTACATTTGGTCGCTAACATTGAGGGTATTGTTGTTACATCCTAACCCTCCAAAATGCCAAAAAGGAAGAAAAAAGATACTGTAATTTTCATGTGTGTTTTTTTCACTCTTGGATGTTGTGCTGTTGGAGGAGCCAATGGTAGGAGATCCCATTTATGTGTCAAAATAAAAATTAAATCGTCTTGTTTCTTGTTTAAAAATAATAGAATCTTTTAAATTATATATTGAATAATATAAAAAAATATTAAAAAATTATAGGACCAAAAGAGTAAATCAATGTAAATTTCATGAACTAAAAAAGGATACATCTAGTACGTTTTTTTTCTATACTTAGTGATTTCTTGGAACTATAGTTAACAAAATACTCTCATGATATCAAATTGATTAAAATATTTTTTATTTAGATTATCATAAAATTATTTATTTATTTATTTATTTTGTTTATTTAAAATTATCAAAATATCCATATTTTATATTGGATCAACTCATCTTATTATCTTTTTTTTTTCCTTACTCATATCTCTTATATACTCACAAAAAAAATCTTTTTTTTAATGGTAAAAAAAATTCACATAAATTTTTTATCATATCAAGAAATGGAAACAAATGGAGTAATATGTTTAGCACAATCAATTCTACAAAAATTATCAATAAAAAAAGGAAGTTTATATTCACTAGCATAACTTCCTTCTAGGAGTACTTTTTATCATATCTTTTGTCGTTACTTTTTCACCGTACAATATCTAATAAAAGTAGCCGACTTTTTAGTAGTGGTGTTGGCCACTAGTCCCTTCAACTTCCGTGATGTCTCAAAGTTTCACACTACCGCATTAAAGTTTACCATAAGGTCTAATGTTGAACTTGGTATCATTATTTATAAGTTGATTTTGTATAATTGTTTGATATAAAATAGGAATATTTTGAATATTTTGATAATCAAAATTTTTTAATTTAAAAAACGTTATAATTTATATGAGACGTATATTTTTAATAATGTGTCGTGATTTATTTGAGACGAAAAGAGTATTATTTTTTGTCTAAAAAAAAGTACAATAATTTTCATTATTTGGTTGCTTTATTGAAAGTATTAACATTATTATAAGAAATAATTTTTTTAATCAAAAATATTATTATCTTTTTATTATTTATTTTATATCATATCATCTCATCTCATCTAATTATCATTTTTTTTTGGCTCCATGTTTTTTCCACCCATTTTCTCAAAAGCAAATTATTTTGGGAGAGAAGAAGTACATGATTTTGCTATATAAAAATTGAACCAATGTTGCGATTAATTAGTGAAAGCAACTCCACCCATAGATTGTCATTGGGTTATCATTTGTATTTTTTTGACAATACAAATAACAATTTTGAGTGAAAAAATATTATCTTTTATATCGATGGATTGCTATTTGGGTTGACATATATTTTCATTTAATAACTTAGTCACTTTTCATAAACCATTTTAACAAGCATTTAAATATATTTGTATTTGATGCAGACATATAACAAAATCATTTAATTATTAAATTTGATAAACAAAATGATATCATCATTCTTTGACAACCCAAATGACAATGAGATATACATGCATTTTGCCATTTAGGCTATCAAATAGTATCCCCCTAATTTGCAAGTTTTCCTTACGCTGCATTCCAAAGTCACCTTTTGCACCTCCCTTGCAAAGTGTATACTATACTTCACAAATGGGGTGCTGAATGCGTGAAATTTTTTTGGGAGTCGAAGTGTAATAAATCATTGAAAAGGGAATATAAATGTAGTTTGCCGTATTTTTGTTGATGTATTATTAAAATTTACAATTTAATTTATTATTATTATTATTAATGATATTTTAATAATGAAAAATAATATTTGATGATTTTAGAAAGATTTTGAAATACATATCGACATATTTATTTTGGACCGAGGTAGTAGGAAAACGACAAGGCAGATGCACTATGGGTGGAGTCGCTCGGAGGTCCTGCGGACAATCAAAAACAAAAAGGCCAGTATGACTATTTCCCATTAGTAGGAGACAATTATTTGATATACTTCTCGCGCGTGAACTTTTGTGGCATTGCTAATTAGGCTTCTTCCCTCGAATCCATAGGAAACGCACGCTAACATCTACGCAACGCTGAATGTCAAACCAAGTAAGGTCGACGCTAAAATTTGTAGGAGAGGCACAATAGCTTATCAACCTATATATGCTTAGGAAAAGAGTTGAAAGATATAACCTATAATGGTTCGGACAGCCATTCGGAAATATCGTAACAACCAGAAAAGCCAATATAAGTACCCTGATCTCTATGAATTCGAATCGGCATTATCATCATTTTTTTTTTCTTAAGATCACGCTGAATATTGTTCCTCAAGGGGGAACAGGACCGCCTCTTTGCATAATTTACGCCGTATCACCAACAAAAGTGTATAGTATTACTTCCGGTTTCGCTAAACAACCATGACCTCAGCTGCACAACTTTCCATCGACAGATTATGTGTACGCATTACCTGAACGAAGTTACGGGTTCATTCATTCAGTCTAAGAAAAGATTAAGCTCCGGAACGTTGGAGGACTAAGAATTGCAGAAGTAATAAGGTGTACAGTTTGCGGAGCTCTTTATAAGCTTTGCGCACTTCATAATTAGAAACGCTGATAAGGTGTATACGACCAAGGAGTCATTTACAAAATCCAGACATCCACAAGACGGAGGAATAATACAAGGCACGAAAGAACACATACAAGCACTGTCGACCCTAATCATCAACATTTTTATCAGATACATAGGCAGACTAATTCTGTATCCCACATGTTACAAGCTCCATCGCCTAAACAGTTCAGCAGCGTGACAAAACACTAACATTCAACTCCCTTGCGATCAATCATTCTGCACTTTGGGATATCTTATGAGTCCAGTTAAGAGTAGCAGCAATCCAATGTAGTCAAGCTTGTAGACTGTTAGACCATGTTGATATTTGTGGCTTATGTAGATGGTCATTGATGTTCTAATCAATCCGTAATTGAGGACTGATTTGGTAGTCATAATCGAGATAGTCTTAGACATGATGATTGATGACTACCAATGATTTTTTGTTCTTGGTGAGATGCATCAAATGAGATAAAAATGAGGGAATGATAGAGCGCCTTTCTGGTATGGTTAGTATGACTAAGAAATTCAAAGCTCAAAATGAGGAGTATGGAAGTGATACAGCTCGAATGTATGACGAAGCAAGAATTCATAGCAATGACCAAAAGCTCGTGGGAGAGCCTTGGTTGATGAAAAAGAGGATTGGAGAAGCATTCGTTATTTTTGTTCGTATAAACTTTTGGTGATGCAACTGAATTGAAGGGGTTATTTGTGATCATTGTTATTTGTGGCACTGAAGGATGTAATTGGGATGATAAGGGCAAGCATGGATCATTCCTTCTTCCTTGTTATTCCACGTCTATCTCCAATTCGGTGGTTTTGGAGCTGGTTGTCTTAACCCTTAAGAAAGTTGTGACTACCTTTCCCCTTGCTTGGTTATTGCATCTCTAATGCGCGATCAGTTTTATCTATGATCCGAACAAAGAACCTGCATGCAATCCGATGAATTCTCGGTAGGAACCCTTGTAATTATTCCACCAGTTGCAACGAGTACCATAGGCAAGCTCAGGTGTGTCAAGAGAAAATATAACAGAGGATAAGAATTATGTCGTCCGATGCGGTGAAACCTCGAGGACTACAGTTATCTAGGATTACAACAGTTCGGTTTGAGACTATGCCTTTGTAAGGTTTTCTAATTGTTTTACCTAGGTGGTGCTTGAAGATACAATCCTGCATATCTCTTAACATTAGTAGGCCTAACTCACAGCATTTATTTTATGGATTCCATGGTATAGTCCCACAATAATCGAGCATGCTGTGGGAAGAAGAGAAGAGCAGATGTCGAGATAGAAGGTAACTAGTTGCTTCAAGACGAGAGGACCGTTTAGATGGTTTGAGGCATATTCGCATCAGGACACAAGACACACCTATGGGAAAGTTCAAGCGGAATTATGCCAAAGAGAGGATCTGATATACTGTATTACTTGTATTTCAAATAGAGTCAAGTTATACGTCCTATAACTGAAGTGCAGTGAAATGATTCTAGAGGTTGATCATGCGTATGAAGTCTTCAAGACGAGCTATAGAATTTGGCCCCGACCTTTAGCTCTTGGAATACCGTTTGGTGATTAAAGGCATTCCGAGACGGCTTTTTGGTTGGTTCCAGAATGATTATACTCAATAGATGGTTGTTGCTTCACAGGACCTGAAGCTGGTGAGATCTCAACCGCAGTAGGTCAGGGTAGAGTCAATCAAACGCTTCCGGTTGCATAAGCGTGGTTGAGAACTCTGTTGGCAATTCCAAATACGCATATAATGCATGATGTTTTTTCTTAAAATGTAAAGATCTCTCTCCCTCTTTCTTCTGTTTTTTCCCTTTTTTTGGGTTTAAAGCACTTGCATTAAATTATATAAAATAAAAATTCGGTAAAAGGAAAAAGGTAGAATAATGATGTGATATAAAATTTAAAAAAATATTGAAATATGTTTTAAAATGAAAAAAATTATAATATAAGATAGAGAAATTTGAAAAAGTTATAATATTATTATAATATTTTTAATTTTTATGAAAAAAATTATTATAATATTATATATAATAATAATAATAAAATTATAAAGATTATGATACAATACTCCTGAACATGCATGAAGCGGAGGACAACATGAAGTCACAGACACACAAGAATCAGCAGGCGAGCAATTGCATATCCTGGTATCCACCGCAAAAGGGGTGTGCCAATTCAATGCTTTACCAAACAAAAACAAATGAAAAACAACTACTCACAATTCCCCCCAATTTTTCCCCACTTCAAACCCTCACTTTACCCCTCTTGTAACCTTTCATCAACCACCACCACTTCCTCCTCCGCCGCCTCTCCTTCTCAGGTACTCTTTTGATCACCACAAATCACTTTTTTTTCTTCAAATGGGTACTCTTTTTCTTCAAATGGGTAGCGACTAGTGACCATTTTTCTCCCTATTTTTGTGTTGCAGGTGAAAATGGAATGTGTTGAAACGTTTCTGAAATGGTGCCTCCTCGAGCAGGGGAAACCTACGCCGCCGTCGCCTCCTCCGACAGTAGTAATCGTTGACGACGATGATGCCTCGTGGCCCAGCGGCCCCCTCAGCGGTGGCTCCGGCGAAGAGGCTTTCGTGGATGAGCTCCTCCTCGACTTCAACAATGACAACACTGAACAGGGTGCTTTGCAGCCTGCTTGCGTTCAGAAAACTGAAGACGATGAGAACAATCAGCGGGCTTTTCCTTCTCCTCCGACCACATTGACGGAGTATCGCGGAGATGCCCACAAGGACGACTTTGGCTCTGTACTCTCCGTCCCGGTAACCCTTTCTATGAAAAATTTAATCTTAACTAGTTACAGTGCACATTATTGAATACTTATTTTATGTTATATAATTCTTGCATTAAACAACGTTAGCATAAAATGTTACAACACGATTAAATGGTAAATTTGAGTAACATAATGTTGATCGTGCTATGATCTAATTAAAGTGTAGTAGTACATCAGTAAGTTTTTGCATCGTATTATGTATCACTTTGTTGTTTATAACAGGCACTATTTTTTGTCCTCTTCAAACCTTATCATTTTTTTTATGCCAAAGTCTAAGCTGGCGGCGGCGTTGTGAACCTCGACAGAGTACTATCTTTTGGGGGGAGCCAATCCGGGTTTTTAATCGCTTCTGTTGCCTGCGATTTGGAATTTTCCAGGTGGATGAACCGCAACTAGAATGGCTTTCCCAGTTCGTCGAGGAATCATTCTCAGCACCGACATCCTATCCATCCAGAGCAACCTCTCTCACCAATGCTCAGCACAGACCATGTCCCGCCAGTTCAAGAACAACAACACCGGTCGTCACAACCAAGTCGAAACGAACCCAACTTGGCCGAACCAGCAGCACAGGCTGGTCATTAACCTCCGTCTCAAGAACCATTTCAACCTCCTCCTCATCATCTACAACATCATCACACCCAAACGGCATTGTCTTGATCTCCTCTCCAACGCCTTCGAAGAAGAAGAGGACGATGACCCATGCTGTGTTCAGAGGCGAGGTTACTATGCCCCAGGTGTCGTCTCCTAGGAGGTGCTGCAGCCACTGTGGGATCCAGAAGACGCCGCAGTGGAGGGAAGGGCCAGGCGGGGCGAGGACCCTATGCAATGCCTGTGGAGTCCGGTTCAAGAAGGGCCGGCTGTTGCCTGAGTACAGGCCTGCTAATAGTCAAACGTTCTCGAGCAAGTTGCATTTGAATAGACATCAGAAGGTGATGGAGATGCGAAGGATGAAGGAGGAGATGATGACGAAGGCTGCATCCGGTTGGGCTGCGGGCGGCGGTGATGGTGGATCAGGTGTGGCTAGATCGGTTTTCGGCTACTTATAGTTTGGTGCTGATATGTTTAGCAGCAGTGGTTAGGATAGAAAATGCATAGGAAGTGAACCGGGTTTGATAGATAGGCAAACTGGTTGTTGAAGTGTGTGAGGGTTTTAGGATAGAGGTTTAGGATTAGGTTATGGTGGATTTGCATTTGCTTGCCAAATTTTCATGGTAGGTTAAATGTAGTTGGTAACTTGGTAGTGATGGTTAGAAAGATGAATGAATGGGCTTATTGTTGATGGTTCCTCTGGCTCTCTGAATTTCCCTATTTGGCTTGGTTATTCTTGTCGGTTCCGATTCCTGCGGAAAGGAAAACATGGTCTATTCGTAAATATTACCTTAACATCATTCAGTAGTAGATATATGAGTTCTGTTCATTAGATTGAGAGTATTCCAGGAAATCTTGTTATCCATTGAAACATAGCTTAAATGAACTTGGTTCAGTTCAATTGTGTGAAAGTACAATCTTACAAAGCTATGGGTTTTTTTTGGAAATACCAATGATCCAATAAGATATTACGTTTTTATTGTTCACTGTCATTATTACATTCGCAAAGAGCCGAATAGACGCGTCCCATATATTTCGTTGATAACACTAAAAAATATATCGAGACATAATATGATCAACACGATTTGAATCCAAGGCTCAGAAGCAAAAAAAAAAAACTCCCTAAATACCTTACAAAGTTACGAATTTGTAACAAACCAATCAATATCCATTTTGTGTAATGCGGTCTCGAAAACCACCAAGTCCTGACTAGGCCCGTTTCTCAACTGAACTTTTCTCTGGATCTGCTCCTGCTTTTTGGGCCTTTCCTGGGCCACCAGGCCCATGAAAACTTCCACCTTTCCCGCCGCCATTACCGCCACCACCACGGCCACCTTTCCCGCCACCCCAACCCCAACCCCATCCCCTGCCTCCTCCTCCACCACCACTACTTTTCTTATGTGCATTCGGTTTGCAACGGCTTTGGCCTCCGCCGACGAACATTTCTTGCTCTTAATCCACCTACATTGTTGATTTTCGTCGTGATGGTTTTTAATGCATCATCCTCGTTTCTTGGACTCACTTCTCTTCCTTTGTCTTCCACCACGACCGTGACATTGTGTGTGATGCCTGCATTGTCGTTCGAGTTTAGGAAGGAGAACATTGAGCATTGCCAATGTCTCGTGCTCCGAAAGCACGAAACTCATGGATGCAAGACGGGCATGAAAATAGTAATGTAGGAAGGAGAACACAAAACCAATATGAGACTTTAGCCATTTCTCATATGACCATGCAACGAGGGGAAACATTGAGACGGTATATATATACAGCAAACCATAGGCGTTCTAGAGCTTGGGGGAATTTGTAGTGATGGCCATGTGACGAGGAATTATATACCATCGAAGTGGGTTTTTGGTGGAAAGAATCATAATGGTACATTATCAGTATGTTACAAGTTGAGCATGTAATGCTAGCTGTGCTGGCCTCAACATCTTCACCATTTCTTTTACCATATGATTGCGAGGCAGTGGTTTGATTGTTTCATTTCTTTGAAGTCAAGTATGTACCTTACATTTCTGGCATGTATATTGGATTGCGTAAACTATCCAAGTGGTCCAAGTGAAGTCAAGTACAACACCGAAGGACTCACATGCTAATTAGAGGCAGTAATCAAAACACTTGCCTAATCAAACGAGGTGATTACCTCAATGCCGGAGCGCAAAGAGATGTTTTGTCTCAGAGATTACCTCCTAAGTCAGTTTCCCGACCATCCCGTAGTCGATCTAGAATAAAAGCTTGTAACAAGCGAGGCACGGACATTACTGTGAAATTGAACTCGAGAAGCAGGTGGAAGATGAAAATGATACAGCACTCTTATTGCAGAAAAAGGAGATGCTTGCACACCCATTGACATAGGGCGCCGCGTTTGTCGAAGTAAAGTTTACATTCAGAGCCACATAAGGTGGCACGAAGGGAAATAAACCTGTAAACCTCAAATTAGTGCACAAAAGACCAAGGCAAAATACTCATCACCCAATATGCTTGTAACAATACAATAAATTAGAACAAGTAATTGATATCACTCCATATCGAGCAAATTACTGCAAAAGAATACAGATATCCAAAATTTGCAGCTCAGGTCACGTTTGTGTTCCATCAATGAGAAGAGTGTTAAAAGCCACCCGCAATAGATGTTGCAAACTGACAAAAATGTTGTCACGTAAGCTTCCTCTCCTACTTCTTTACACAATTCGCCCTCATCGAGAGGTGTTAAGTCATCCAATTCTTCGAATGACAATGCCAGGACTTCATGATGCATCACATCATTATGCGCACGACAGCAAGACCAACAGCCAGCAGGGTACCAACACAGTACTTCACAACATCGTATTTCGCCGCCTCCATCTGCGCCCTTAATGCATGAATTTCCTACACTCACAATACTATCCAGTTAGAACTCACAGAATCACAGATTGCAAGTCTGAGATGATTTACTAAATCACAAGCAGGACTTACTCTATCTAAAACGTTAGTCAGATTAGTTGTCTCTGCTTTTTGATCGGCTAGTTCATCCCTTATCCTCCTGCATTTATGTAATCAAACACGGAGAAAGAGCATGAAAACTGTAGTGCATAAAGGCCATTTTAACCATATAAACCAAAAACAAAGTTCAAGGCTTCCATACCCTTTCTCAAGATTTAAATCCAAACGTTGGCCAGCAGTAACTTTGTCGATTTCATACCTGTGTGCAGTTCAAGTTATAATCGGCAAATAAAGCACGACACCAGATAAATGAATTGTACAAAAGTGAACAGGACTAATTTAAAAGCAGGCTCAGCGAATGGCACAAAAGAATGATAAAATTTGAAACTTAGCTTGAAAGATGGATGGAAAGAATGATAAATGGAAGTTACGGAACGCAGCACAGCTGTACTCTGAAATGTTGATTGCTTTTGAGTGAAATTACTTTCATAGCGATTGCAGTCTCAAATTTGCAACAGTGTGCATGTTGCATATTTTGCTTAGAAAAAGGAGCTAATTTAAAATCATCTAAGGTATGAGTTAGATTAATGCCAAAGGTATGAGTCATCAAACCGAACAACGGAGCGCGGGGAGAACAAGAGTACCCAAATGAATAGTCACAATGGCATTGTTGGCTGACCTTAATTCATTCCGCATTTTGTCTATGTCAGCTTGAAGCTTCTCTGTTTCGCGTTTCAACAAAGCAAAATGATGCTCCTGCATTTAAGACGACAAAGCAGGTGCAAAGTCTGAGGTGGTGTGGTGGTGGACACGAATACTTCAAACGTATCCGAAGACACTTACAAATTGATAATGAAGCAACCACGCTAATTCACCAATTAATCCTCATTATCGTAGAAATATTTTTCTTTGGAAATGTACAGGAAATATCACAACTAAGTAATCTCATTACAGCTACAAATTGAGCATATTTTATAGTAGTGGATAAACCTAGAAGGAGGATAGAAGTTAGAAGTGCCTTGACATATAAATCAAAACTAGGGGAATCTGTAAAAACTGATCCTAAGAACTGGAGGCAGCGTTCAGCAAAATAGTTGATCCTAAACTTTTTATTATTATTATTCTTAATGTTATGAGCATTAACAGATCGTACTAGTGCCATGATTAGGTGAATGCAGCATCACAGAATCTTCAGGTAGTTTCCCTCCATATCAAGGTTCCAATATACTGGAAGTCTGCAACTATAAGAACAGACTGTAATCAAATGGAAATTTCATACCAATGTAGCAGGTTTTACAACCAGTTCACCATAATGTTAACGAAGCTAATACAATGCAAACAATGTACATCAGCAGAGGTCATATTCATCCAAAGAGAAAGAAAAAGGTACAAAAAAACAAGTTCCCACATAAAAAGGGAAAAAAAACCAACAATAAAGGAAGTACCTGTAAACTTTTAACTTCAGATTTAAACTTGGACAAGTTGGATTCCTGAACAACTTCAATCTACAAATATATACCACAGTTGAGCTTAATATCAGAATGTCACGGAGACAAACATGAAAGCAGCAATACAACATCAGTAATTAGTTAACCAACAAATGCAATCCCATTGATCCAAGGCACTCTCACTCCTTGTGTTTTCTAACTTTATCTTTTTATTCTTCTTCGTTCTTGCAGAGTAAAAGCCAAGTTTAATAGCTTGATAATGTGGCTTGCGGCAAAGGATAGGCTAAAGATGAAGGACAAACTGATAGATAGAGTATCATGAATTATGTAGATCCAGCAGGGAGTATCGTGATCATGGATTCTTTTGTTACCCATATACTACTGCTGCCACAGATATAGTGTATAACCTAGCTGCGTCTTCTAAGGAAACCTAGAACCTGGAGTGAATGGGTTAGATTGATGAAAAAGGTGTCTGCTGGGGGTACCGAAATGTCGGAGAAGAGAAGGACGCAGTTTGGTGCTCTGGTTTATGAGATTTGGTACGAACGTAATCGCAGGGTTTTTCTCAAGAAGACAGCTATGCCTGAGGATAGTGCAAGGAGGATCTTGTCATTGATAACCTTGCACAGAAAAGTTACAATCCCCTATGCATATTGTTTCAATGTATATCAGTTAGGGGTTGATTGAGTTTGAAATACTTGACTTGTATTGGAGTTGGCATGCTTGAATGAAATTAACGGTTACTCCCCATCGCCAAGTTTAATAGATTGAACTTCTGCACAAGGCATTCTGAAGACAATGGGAAGTGGTAATGGTCTTCAAGTACAGCGTCCAAGTTAGGCGCACATCAAAGCTGAGCCTTCAAAGGTTTTAATGTTGCAGCCGCATTTCTCATAACATACAACGATTTCCAGCTAGATGCTCAGAATATATATGGTTACAAACTTATCCAAAACAATCTGAAAAAAAGAGATAAAATCCACACCTTCTGCATCTCGACCTTGGAGACGAAGGAATGAGCAACATTCTCCAAGCTATCATTCAACACTTCGGTTATAGCCGCGGTTATCGCCTCCGCTTGCTTCGAAGGCACTCCTTGTGCCTCCAATTTCCTCACCTACTCAATCCATCCATCAAACAACACGAACACAATCAAAACCAAATCTCCACACACCACAAACAATCGCACACCAACAAGCGGAGACAAGAGCTATTACAAGAGCTAATGTGTCGACGAGGAACAAGCGATTCCCGTTCGAGCTCCCAGACATCCGCCTGCTCGTGGCGTACCCGCTGATCTCACCACCACCACCAGATGACAACGACGACGTATAAAACCTAACCGCCGCACTTTGAAACCCTACAGCTTTCATCGATATCGAACACGAATCGACTCCGAATTCGAGAACTCGCCTCGAAATCCTCGGAGCAGCCATTTGAGGATTCCAAATTCCTCTGAATCTATCCAACAAATGTACAGAAATCGATGTTTCTTTTGCTCTAATAGGAGAGAATCGATATGCGATTGTGACTCCTTGATTCGATTGGAAATGTGAGTATGTGAGATGATGATGAGAATCTATTTCTTGCGAAAGGAGGAAAATGAATAGGAGTTTTGAGCGGATGAATTTTGGGAAACGTTTTCGGGTCGAAGGTTTTGGCATATCCAAACGCAGACAAGCTGTCGAAAACGTCACGAAATTTATGTTTTTTGGGGGGTTTGAGGATATGTCTAACAGCATTTCTTGTCATTAGTCGGTATGGTCTATTGATTATGCCTACGCGAAAATGAGCATGTTCCTGAGACTACACTTGCGTATCTGAAACTGTATTCCGCAACAGTATTGAAAGATGTTTGATGGAGGACAACTTTAATCAAAGTTATAATTCAATAAATCCCGTAATCACAATGATCCAAGTCAGGTTCATCATCCTTAACAATGATACATAAATTCGATCACCGTTAGTCATTATACTTTTGATATAAATCACTAATTTTCATAAAATCAGGTCAAAGTTAGAAAAAGAACGCTAGGACCAATCTACAAGATCACAACAGTCAATCCCAAAGTGGGAATTTTAGACATCCAATAATCGAAAAAACCGATAACAAATCACGCCCAAACTATGGAAACAACAGAAGGAAAAGTTATGAAATCATCCTACGGACTGAAGAAGACATGACTGGCAACGAGTAAGAATGGACAATACGAGAATTGTCATCTACACACAAACGCGGGGGCATTGTACAAATGAGATTGGCATTCATCGCATCACATAGAAATCATGATTATTGTTACAGTGTACGCCATCTAATCTTATGTAACATACAGGGATCTACATTAAATATGTCTTTGGAAGAGGAGATTGCAGCATCAAAAGTTGTAAAATGGCAAGAGCAGAAACGCAGCAAGTAATCTGCTCTCTAGGCCATTCTTCTGGTATTTCGAGAGTCGCAGGCAGCATATCATTTAGGTCGTCTATAAAGTATATCATCAATGCTGTCCTTTATGTGATTACCTACCCTTCTCAGGTTCCTGACCACACCGGACGCAACAACATTTGCATTCCGAGTAAACCTGCGATTAACCACATCTCAATAATTCAAGCGATTCCAATAAAATCATGACAGGCAACAAATGGCATGCTTTAAAGTCTAAAATCCACAAAATGCCGACCAAGGTCTTCACCTATTCTATCCACTTACCGGGCAAGAAACTCATCGCCAACACTGTGAGTAGGTTTACGTGGCCGAGGTTGTGGTGGTCCACGATCATCCGAGGAGGAACCTATAGCAAAGCCCAAAGCAGAGTAAGCAACTACAGAAAGCAGTACGTTTAACAAGCATATCAGCAAGGACCCAGAACCAAAAGCAATTGCAGTGACAACTAATCAAGAAGAGTAATACAATTTATGATTATACACTTCTTGTCCGCAGACTGATATGCACAAGAGAACTAAAACAAAAAGGCATAAGGTTTTAGAGTAAAAAAGCTGCTCTGATTTACTTCCAATTTTACAGAAGCAAACAAAAATAAATACATACGCATGAAACACTACGATCATCATCAGTTTAACCATAGCCAAATACTAACACAAAAAACAACCCAATGATTGCCAATCTTTGTGGAACAAAAATAAAACAATACGGGAAAATTTATGTGTGCATAAGTATACACAGAGCCGCTCCATGAGAGAGCCACAACTCTATCGACACACCTAGTCCAGGGATGTGTGCATCAAATGACCTAGATACACCTTTGAAAGGCTGATGAGAGCAAAGCTGATAAGTCAAATGAAACAGAAGAGGAAAAACGACGCATTGTGGTGAACGTTCTTAAGTGCATGGTCTCATTTCAGACAATAACGCACATGTTGTCGCATAAGATCTAAACTTTTGACGCTATACCTTCTGCACAAAATAGTAACATAAGATCTAAACTTGTAGCTATAAGCAATGCAAGGAGGATTGCATTAGCTTGGTGTTTGAGGGAGGGAGGGACGGGGGGAGGGAGAGAGATTGGAGAACATTAGTACATTACTAACCAGAACTTCCCTATCGGAGATTGGAGAATGGTTTAGTTGCTAGTCCGGAAAGGATTCCAAATAAGTTCAAAGGTTGGACGAGAGTAAATCCCCCCCCCCCCCCCCCCCCCCCTCTAAAAGAGAGAGAGAGAGAGAGAGCGCCAAGGATCATATCTAGTGGACTTGATCAAAGATGCCATGGAGCTAGTTGATTCTCGATACCTTATATGTACAATAGAATCAGCTACCCACTCGATTGGAGTTGCACATCCAGGAAGAAATTCTCCACAAAAGTCAAACCATTGGTTGATAAAATTAAATACTAAAAACTGTTGAATCAATACCAGCAAGCATAACCAGCCACTAAAAATATAATTAGTTTAAAATAAATCGTGATTCCAGGAAAAATCCAAGAGAAATGACATTGACCCCTTACCGTCTTTAGCATGAACGTAGGCAGGAGCTTGATCAGAAGACTGAACTCTTTTGTCCATCAAGAACTGCAAGGAGATAGAATTCACAATACGATGGCATCACAACATTCCTAAGGAGAAAAGATTTGTGAAGTAAAAAGCCAAAATTCTGAACAATATAGATTGTGAAGGGTAAGTACTAAGAAAGAAAATGTACACAAATTTTCAAATGCATGTCCATCGAAATAATATAGACATAATGTAACTGAACAAAAAATAAAGGTGAGGCGAATGAATGCACCAATAGCGCAAAGAGACTACGGAAAAAGGAATTGTACCTCGAAGCCAATACAAACAGGCAACTGCGGCTTCTGTGCCTTCACTGGAGCATCTTTGTCATCCAAAAACACAGAATAGCCAAGGCAAGCATATCGAAAATCTACTAGACTCCGACCTTGTTTAGAAGCTTCAACTTCCGATTCACTAACAATGTAGCTAGGAACTGAAGGAAAAGAGAAAAATTCAATACTCAGTACAATAAAATAGGTACATTGAGGCAGACATAAAAAGAAAAGAAGAAAAAAAGCATGTAAATGTAGCAGTGGCTAGGGAGAAAAGAAATAATCGAAATGAAAAAACACAGGGGAAAGGGAAGTAAATGCAATAGTTGAGCAAATGAAGATAACCATCATTCATTCGATTAGCCATAACAAGAAAATCAGGAAAAGTAGTTGTTGCCTCTTCCATTCGATCATGAATGCACAATGTTTCCATCACGTTGCATAAAATTAGTGTCAATAACAAAAAAGTTACATCACATTCATCCTCATCAAACTCAATGACAAACTTATACAGCACCCTTCAAGAACAATGCTTTGAAGAACATTAGACAACAAAAACACAATCTTTTCTCATTCCTAAAACATTAAACCCAAATTAAAAAACATACATAAACAGTCTTTACAATAACAAGAACACAATTAAGAATTCAAGAGCTAATTATGCCCAAAATCACACAGCCCCAGTAGCAGTACCAATCTCAATCGTGTATCCAAAACACGATAATCAAATCGAACACAAACACAAGCAAGAAAGCAAGAATGCAGGAGCAAGAACAAGCAATATTCCACAAACTAGCAAAATATCCAAGAATGGAGTCCATCAAGGTCAATCCATATCCACAAGCACTAATCAAATCCTCCCAATTTCAAAACCAATCCCAAATCAAACCCTAAATTTTGGGCAAAAGACACCCACACCCACACATAAAGATGAAGGAATCTAGCCTTGTTGGAGAGTGCGACCGAGGCCGACGCACCGCGGATTCCGCCCCTTGGATTTGAGCACCGACGAATAATACAGCGTCCCCTTGCACGATTTCCCCTTCGACGACGGGGCTTCTCTCTTAACCCCGCTTTTCTCCTCTCCTTCTCCTCTACAGCAGCCGGCGGCGGCGGCTTTGCTCGCTTCCATCTCACCCCGATCGATCGATCGATCGATCAGATGATTCAGATCCTCTTCTCCTCGGCCCTCGTCTGTCCGGCTGGGTTTCGCCGCTTGTTCGATTACTGGTTGAGGAGACTGGGCGGTGGGACCCGGTGGAGGGAAAAGAGAGAGAAAGTCACGTTTGTCATCAGATGATCGAAAGTACATTTGAGACGAATAGCTCTTATAATATCGATTAATCAACCATGATCATCCTGATTGAAGTCTCAGATTTTTTGTTAATTTTGTTTCCATTTTGTGAAGGATTTGTCGGTCATATTGTGCAACAAGTATTTTACATTTATATATAGGAATTTTATTTTTATTTCAAATTATATATATATATATATAATTAAAATATATAATTTGTATAATTATTGATATTTTAATATAAATTTATTACACAACGAGTAACTCAAACTTCTATAACAGCCAAAAATGTACAGGATTCACGCGCGTTATGTCTACAAGTCAATGAAGCGCAGCTGCGTAGGTAAATAGTAGCCCATGAATCTCCGTCAAGAAGCAAATGAAAAAGATGTATTCCTCACTTGAGCGAGAGAGAAGAAAAGAAAAAAGATGTATTCTTGGCGTGTCAACTGTCAACGGCAATTTGCAGTGTAATCTGAATATCTTTCCTTGTTCTTACTTTACATCTACACGAAATGATGTAAGCGAGTATGACTATGAATCCCATTCCATTACTATAACAACGTTCTCCTATACAACCAGAAACAATACAACTTGCGGTAACTCCAAGCCCCATGAACCAGTACTGGATCGATAGACCTTCTTCATGGGAGTATAGAGTCTATATTTGCAATTCAGCTATAGAATAGTACACGACACAGACGTTGATGGCACGATGCTCTATCGATTAGTAGGGAAGCTTCTGAAAATCGGGAAGTATGTTTCCAGTTCAAGGCGATCCAAGATCGGGTGTGTTACCCACAAGCAGGACGAGTGGCCATCAATTATGTCAGTGACATCCACCTGCATAACACAAAGATATCAAAAAATAGAATCCCAAAATCTATGAATTAACTGGATAAGGAATGCCAATGCAGCCACTTTTAAATCGCTATCTATGATAGCGCGAACATCAATTTCTTAATTGAAGATGTCTCGTGAAGTTGCTTGTAGTTTTTGTTGAAGGTGTGTGCACAACATAGACTAGCTGTTGAAATGCAATGGCGACACTGTCACTAGTGTTCCTCTAAGCGACTCATATTATAAACTCACATTCTCAATTCCGGGAACATCCACTGGTTCTATTCCAGCCAATCCTTTACTAAGCAGGCTGCAAAAAGAAAGAAATCTAATCTTCAGCCAAGGTGCAAACTGTTGTTGAGAATTCATATCAGAAACAAGGAAAGTATCAGAAGGTCAGGTCGTAAACTTCCTTAATCTAAATCAGAAACTAGAAGATCTAACCAGCATGCCTTGCACGAAATGCGACCCACCCCAAGTATCCAGTCATTCGTGGAGTAAACATTTATGAATCTACCGGCAAGAATCTGTTAAACAATGGAGGCAAATAAATTCAACTTTTCAGACAAAAAGAACAAAAATGAAAACCTCCAGAGGCTGTTAATTTAAACTTGAAAGAAATTCTGCTATTTTCCTGATTACTTGGTTCAAGAGGTCGATCACCTTTTGACAGTCTCTATGAAAATCTGATAAGACCCAAATCATCCCCCTAGTTGCATAAGCTGATACAAGGAAGTTTTGTAGCATAGTGGGTTTCACATGCTTCTCGGGGGTTTACAACTGAATGATACAGATTGTAGCTTCCAAATTAGCAAAAAAATTGAACTGATTCATGTGGATAAAAGATGACCATATGTCCAAGAAAATATAACTGGATCATTCACAATATCTTCCGTGCAGCTTCCTAGTTTTCTCTAATTGAAAAAGGCGCTCCAAGAACAACAACTCATTCGACAAGGTTAGCTGCAAAATGTAAGAAACACAAAGATAATTCACACTAAGAAAGAACATACGCATAAATGATAAATTAAATTGTGAACATTAATTATAAATCAATTTAAGATTTTTTTTGATATTGTTTAAAATAAGAACGAAACACTTTAAAATACTTGACGTTATAAATATTATGGGATGAAAAAAATACTATATTAGAATAGTCAAAACTATTAGTATTTTATGGAGTTTATCGTAGGAGACCAATGATGAACAATATTAAACTTGTGATTTTTTGAGACGAAATAAATATAAAATTTTGGAATTATTTTCATACATAGCTTAATTTTTTACTTTTTAATTAATGATAGAACCAAAAATGCTATCAACATTACAAGTGGCAAGTGAGATGGTGGCATTACTTCTGTCAGTGATCCGAATCCTAGGTGATTGCCAAATAAAAGTAATGAGATCAATTTAATGATAGCTTCAAACAAATTTGGTATATAACATTATTGTTGTTGTATACGTCTGTCACATCTGGCAAGAGTCTCCTCAGTCTCCTCCTCTCTTTCAAAATATCACATCTGGCAAGAGTCTCCTCAGTCTCCTCCTCTCTTTCAAAATATAATGGCAGTTTATCAGTAACTTTACAAATCTTTATGTAATTTTCTGTTCATTCATCCTTACATTTTTATTCATTATTGATTAAAATAGATAATAAATTACTTTTCATGAAAACGCTCTAATCATACCTCCACACTTTCACTAACATAACTCCAAACAAGTTTTTGCACCTAATATATACCCCATTTACGTCTGGGTCTTAGAATGGATCCACAATTTGATTTAGAACAAGTGTGCTTATCCATAATGGTCAATCACAAGGCATGCATAGCAAAATAGATGGTCAAGATTCATACACTATACACTACACAAAAGGGGCCGCAGAACAGAACCTACAATCATCAAAGGAAACATCCATCAGCAAAAGGCCATTATTCCAGGAAAGCAACACAGACCCCTATCTACATAATATTTGCAACAACATTCACCAACAGTTAATATTACCAAAGTGACTTTAACTAAGTACTTGCTTTCTTAGCCTTTCTAGCAGCCGGAGACCCGACCGACTTCGGCTGCTTCGCCTTCGCCGGAGCCGTCTTCCTCGTCCTCCTACCGCCACCCTTCGGCTTCGCCTTACCCTCCTTAGTCTTCGTCTTCTCCTCGGTGATCTCCTTCGGCTTAGCAGCGTTGGCTCTTGCCGCTTTCCTTGCCGTTCTTCGCTGCTTCTCGCCAGCTTCTGATAGCTTGTAGGATGCCTTGATCTTGATCAGCTTCCCTCTCAGAGCGGAGTTCTTCAGCTGAAGCCCCAGAATCTTCTTGAAATTCGATGAGAGCTCCGATTTGTGATTCTCCTCGACGTACTTGGCGATCGCGTAAGCGCTTGAGCCAGTCTTCTCGTTCAGTGTCGTTAGCGCCTCTTTTATCATCTATGCATCAAAATCACGTATCATCAAGATCAGACTGACTCGAAGCCAAATATATATTAGTTTTTTGATAACAATATTTGATCATGGGATATAACTTCTTGGTCATGTAATATCGAAATTTCAATTGGGTATTTGATATAACCTGGAAATATGGGGGATGAGAAGCTGGTTTATGCTGCGTACGTTTCTTCTTTGTAGGAGCCTTCTCCTTGTTCTCCTCCTCTGGCTTCGCTTCTGTCGCTTGCTTCTCCATCACCGGAGCTTCGGATTCACCGGAATTCGACATCGTTGCTATTGTTTTCAGTGAGCTCGAGAATATTCCGACCAGTGATGAGTCAAGAATTAATTATTCTTACACTTGTATTTATCGTACTGACTGAGGCGCCTTCATTGGAGCGATCGAGTGGACACGGATTGGGGCTCAGCGAATCTGGGTCGTACACGTGGGGACCGATCGAAGGGTGATGATGGGGTTAAGTTTCAGTGTTCCTATCCAGAAGGATCCTATGGGTTAGGTGTATGTGCTGTTGTTTAAGCGCATTGGTTAGTGTAATGTTGCAGTGTGTGTTTCTTGATGGTTTTGTTGGTGAGATTTTGATGAGGTTTGGGATGTTTAATTGGAGGTGTGTCTTTATGGATTGAGTTTACAATAGGCAAGGAATTGTGGGTGTTTGAATTGATCAAAATCGATGACATTTTGATATACGGTTCCGACAACATTATGTGTTTATACGATATATTGTCAGTTCTAACAATATATAGTTTAGCGGGTGTATCATCCATTCAGGGGTATATACCCTCAACCTCGAGCATACTATTTGACCCGAAAATGTACCATATGACTTTGAACATATTTTGTTGAACATCGATGACAAATGATGGTGATAAGGCGAAGGGGACAAAGCTCCCAAAAACATCCTTTTTTTTTACATTCACAATATTTGAGTTCGGACTCTGTTTAGTATAAACAAACTCTTAACTAATTAAACCAACAGATTTGTAGTTGTGAATGGAGAATTTTTTAGTAGGGTTTTTCTTTTCCAAAAAATTCTTATTAGGTAATCTTATTCGCTTGTCAATTTCTATCTTTATTTTAATAACAAAATAAAAATAAATATCATAGAGTAATGTACGTATATCTTATCCATATTTATACTATTTAAAAAAAAATTGAGCATATCCTATTTATACTTCTATATCGAAAGATTAACACCCACTTCATTAAAAAAAATAAAAAATAAGGGGTGCCGAGGCAAAATAAAAATAGCCTCGACTGAAAAACAAAAAAAATTCGTCCAATCCAAAATCAGCACCAGGGTTTGCTCAATCAACGAAGGTCATCGCCGGAGCCGGTGGTCGACATCATCGCTGGAAATCAAAGCCGGTGATCCAAATGTCCAGCAAAAAACACTCCAATCGCTACTTGCCCGATTCCCTTCTCACTCAAATCTTCATCTGATCACCTGTCAAATCCCCCCTCCGATTTCGATCAGTTTGCAAAGAATGGAACTCATGGATCACCAGACAACACTTCATCTCCAACCACGCCACTCAACAAAAAGAACCCGCAACAATTCCCCGCACCCTCGTCTTGGAGGAAAGCGATGGCCGAATATCGCTATTGCGAGAGGATATGAAATTCAAAGACCCTTCGATGATGAACTATATCGTCGAATTGGATTTGATCATGGGGTGCTTTCACGGCCTGATTTGCGGTATCGATAGTAGAGGGAAGGTGTTCGTCTAAAACCCGGCGATCGGGAAATGTATGGTTTTGCGAGAAGAAATGAGATGCGACAGGATAAACGTTGGGTTCGGTTCGGGTTCGGGTTTGGGTATGGTTCTGTTTCTCGTGATTATAAGGTCGTCTGGTTTGGACTGAGATCGTATGTTGGTTCTGATGAGGGACATATATGTTGTCTTAATGATGTTAGTTGCTTGAAGAAGGTACCGATCTCGCCTATCCCGCCTGATGCGTATCATGAGAAGCACTCGAAGGGTGTTTTCTTGGACGGAGTTATTCATTGGATTTGCAGCGCGGGAAGTGGTTGCTTTGTTTTGACTTTTGATGTCCATGGTGAATTCTTTGGTACGATGTCAACAACGTTGGGTTTTATAGGAGAATGATATTTCCCGATGGCGATGATTGCTGAGGTGAAGGGTTGTTTAGCACTGTACTATTATCCGAGGGACGAATGTGGTTGCATCATATGGAGAATGGAAGAGTATGGTGTGGTCGAGTCGTGGTCAAAGATGTTCAATGGTTTTGGACTGTGACAGATGGAAAATTAGTATGGTTGTCGCGGTTGACGAGGAGGTTGAACTGCTCTTGGATAAACCCAATGCCAAGGTTTTCGCTTCTGGAGCGATTCCTCCATCGATTAGAAGCAAAGTTCTTGCGTACAAAAGGTGGGGTTATCCTGTGAATACTTATGCGAGAAGCTTGATACTGTGTGATAGAACGGATGGACTGATCACGACTAAGGACCGAAAATGTGACGTTCACTTGGACTGTTGACACTAGATTTTGGTCTCAGTTGTACTTATCACGACCAATATTTTGTATAACTTGTCTATGAATCCGACACTTGTATGTTGGGACTTAGGCAAGTTACATTACCTACAAAATCATCTGCGATAGAGCGAAATGTGTGTGTCTGCTGAAGGTTTGTAGGCGAGATTGAGTTTTGAGGTGTCTGATTGGAGGCGTGTCTTCATTATATTGAGTTTACAAGATTTTAGGAACCTTCGGTGTTCTTACATCTCTAAATATCGACAATGATGTCATGTATGGTTCAATTCATGTTCCTTCATAGTATACAGTAAATGGACAATCGAAAACGACTCTCATGCTGAAAATTTGAGCATCCTAATAACCTGTTTGTATCATACCTCATCGACTCGTGGTTGTGATGAAACTGAGGTTCTCAAGGAGGTAAGTGTGTCATGATATTCTAGATAATGTTAAATAAATTTCACAGAAACAAGATCCGTTGTAGTCTAGTTGGTCAGGATATCCGGCTCTCACCCGGAAGACCCGGGTTCAAGTCCCGGCAACGGAATTTTATTTTTTTTTTGCAAAAACGCAGGTGCAAAAAAACGCAGGTGTATGTCCCAATTATACAAGTCCAAACCCTCTGGTCAAACTCTACTTAATCATATTTCATTAGCCAACCTTATTCGGAAGGATTTTTTTATAGGCGTCTGACTGTCGACTTTGAGATCAACATTACATGATATATACAACAATATCATCACCATAAATGAACTCACTTACATAACGCCAACTATCGCTCTGAAAGTAACCTCTTCACAAGGAATCACGATTCCCATTTCGTGATCGAAGTCATATTCTTCTTCAGCCTTTGGCTTCCAACATTTCTTGTACTACACAAACCCTTTAAGTCATACTTAATGAAAGAGTTCGTTGTCTTTCTAGTGAAACCACTAGGAGTTTGTTGAAGTCGAAAATCACACTAATATATATAGTTAATGCGTTATTTCTTTTATTATCAATTGATTTTAGGAATGAAATTTATATTTATATATAATAAAACGCAATCTATCACAAGTGCTCCCACGTTATCCAATTTAAAGTGTCCACATGTATGTCCAAAATAACGTCACACAATGAGACATGTAAAGAAACCATATTAGAATTTGTGAAAGACACATAAATATATATAATTCATGAGACATTTTTCCTTTTAACAAATGACTTTTGGTGTAATTTTATGATTATATAGGTTATCTCTCAAAAAATTTGTGTAAAAAGATTCTTAAATATTATATTATGATGAAATAAGAAATAGAAGCTGAAAACTAATTTTTTTTGATTTTTTGTTTCTTCCATTTATGAAACAGAAAACAGAAATGATATAAAACAGTTTTGTTTTATCAACCAATAAAACAAAAATAGAAAATAAAAAAATAAAAATCATACCAAACAGGCCCTTAGGTTTAATTCAACGGTCCCATTAAATAATATGTTTAGATGTAATTATCATGATATAAATAGTGGAAGTAGTAAGTCGAATCAATTTGCCAATGTATACGTAGGTTTCCATCATATATGGTACAAGCTCATGAATCTAGTCTTTTGGTACATTGCACGGAGATTATCTAGATCATTTTTCTCTTAAATCATCAAATGAGGACACGACAAATATTACTCGAAGCTTGATTTTTTCAATTCATTCTACAAATAATCTTCTGGATTGGCATTTGACAACATTGTAGTTTGCATTTTCTTTCATGACTTTGGATGACATTAGGTAAACATACAAGGCAATAGAATAAGAAAGCTAGCACGGGATGAGAAACTGATTCATAAGATAAAATAGATTAGAGCCTTTTGCGCTTGCCAACTATTGCTTATCCAGCTTTATATCAGCAATATGCAAGATCAATAATAGAGTCCTGTCATAAATAGATAGGGCCATGCTATGATCTATGCATGAACCCAACTTTTCCAATCTGAACACCAACAAATCTCAAAGATCAAAGATTGACGATTGAATTTTACTCGAGATGCCATTCAATAATAGTCTAATTGGTTCGAACTTTCAAGAACGGTCTTGATGGATGTGTAAACTCTATATATCAACACTTGGGCCAATCAGACTCAGGACACCAGGCAAATCGTGGAAATCGTTTGAGAACTCTAATGGACTGACAAGAATCCTCAGACTTATCCATGAGTTTGCGATTAATAAGGGCCGTGAGTTCTTCCATTATCGTCTAAGGGCAAATTAAAGGCCGAAATTCCACGTTCTATGACCAAGAATACAGGGGGACATATAGTTGTCAGGCGACAAGAAACACAGCAACATAGCTTGGCCACACAAAGAGCACGTTCAAATTCTATGTTCATGAAAAACCGTCCCGCCAAAATGCCTATGCTAGTGAATCTGCATTTCCAAGAAAGGAAACTTGAAAATGCGAACTATGTGAATTCTCGATCGTTGCCACTAAGCTGACCCGACGAGAACCTGTTATTCGACTAGGATCAATTGATCTAGTCTCTGAGTATTGAGGACTAGCCATAGTCGGTAGGAGCAGAGTTCTCAATCACGAAAATAAAGCTGATACATTTGCATTTGAAACATGTTTGAAGCCGAAGCAATATTGGGGCGTTGAGCTCACAGCTAGACACCAATTAAGGGAATTTGGATCATTTGCGGTTGGAAAATAACAACACGGATGTAGTTCTTCATCATTGTAGTTCTGCATTCGTGCTATTATTTTCTGACAACAGAGGGTCCAGATCACCAATTAAGGTCTCTTAAGCGAAGGTGGATAACAAAGTTTTCAATACTGCTTTAGAGCTATGTTGTTGATAAAACGTCCCAATTGCAAACCAAATAGGCCTCGAGTCAGAGTGTCTAATGAAAGGAAGATCTTTTTGTGATGAGAAATGTTATTGTCACTTATCAGACAAAACACAAAATATTAAAATTACAGAACTAACTCTTATCTTCGGATATATCATCATTCAAAATGTGCTATACTCAATCAAAAATAGTAATCTTCATTGGACTTATGCTTCATTTGAGATGTGTCACCGAGAAGTAGTTAATTTCGTTCACCATCCACGCTCCTTTTCCTCGTGAAAATCCATCCGAAGACCGGAAGCATCATCGATCCCTTTTTCTTCTTTTGATCATGACATTCTTTAAAAGACGCGGCTTTAATGTTTGTCCCTCCAACATGGTCATGGAACTTTGCTTGCTGGACTAGTGAAGCAGGGCTCGCGAACCTGACCAGCTTCTTGACTTGAAATTCAGTTGCATTGTCTCCAACTGATCTCTCCACAAACCTGAGATGTTCAATCTCCAATCTCATTGCTCGCCTCTCCTCCTTCGTCGCGCTCTTCAGCTGCTGGAGCTCCCTCTTTGTCTGATGAAGCTCTTCTCTCAGAGATTGGAGGCAGCTCGCCATGGTGTTGGCTTCTTCTCTTGCCAAGTCCAGGTTCCGCTTTGCCTCCTCTAGCTCGGCTTTCACGGGTCCTGGTTTTGGTTGCTCTTGGCTAGTTTGGTCTTGCATCTGTCATAGAACCATAATTAACCGCAAGGTAATATTTGAAAAAACAAACACTTTCATGAGCTATTGGTCTAAACTTTTCGTGGTCATGGCTCATATCCTGGTTATCGCAAGAAAGCACAAACATATGTAATGTGTTTTTGAGGACTTGATTTAACTCAAAAATGTACTTATTGTGCCAATTCATACAACCAGAACTTTCGTCGATACATATTGTAAAGAAAAGGGATATATATAACGTGTATTCATGACACTGAGATATGAGTATATGCTTAAATGAGGTTGAATATGACATATCACGATCGCATTGATCATATTATATAAGACAGAAAAAAATGAAACTATCATATCCATGTAACATACTCTATATAAATAGAAAAAAGGCTCAAATAAAGAAGCAAATGTGCTTAAAATGAGATCATGGACTGATCATGAACCTGTTTGAGTTTGTTGGCATAAATCTCCCGAACCAAGACTTTCTCTCCGAACAGCATCACAGCTTCCTTAACCGACTTGAACGGTGCCCGAGAATCAACGCTTGCTTGGCCATCTCCTGTTTGATCATTTTCTTCACTCTTCTCCATAACCTTCAACCTATGACCGCCTTTTGCACTGTCCTGTATAAGAACGAAAACAATGTTCGTATAAGTATAATTCACTTGGGATATATGAAGAGATCAGGGAACCCTCAAACCTATGAGTTTAATTAAAGTTAGATCAGTGCCTTAGATTATATTATTGATTGTGGGGATTATCTTCGCTTGAATGTGCACAACTATGAGTTACATTAATGTACTTATCGGGGTTAGTTGGGGAATGGATTGGATGATTTGATTGGTTAATCTTTAGTTATTTTGTGAAGTTAGGTTAGTGTAATTATTGTGGAAGATGTTAGTATCTTGGCGGCCACTTCACTAGAAATCTGTTAGACGAAGGTGATGTGCACTATCTCAATATAGTTGTTGCAGTGTATGATATGTCATCACAAAAGCGTTGATGACATACAATTTAGGGATGTGAATGTCACATATTTATTTGTAATGGTGTAGACATCAGCATAAATCAACCTAAGCTTGCACTCTAGTTTTCTGAATGAAGTTCAGTCGGTAACTATGTTTGGATAATGATATGCGCAAATCATGAAATCGGAGGATTGACACCATGTGAAAACATGAGAACACCATCTCCAATACTACAACAAAGGTACACACTGTATATATTTTGTAATCCTAAAACCTTGTATTTGTTGTGATCAAATCGATGCTTGTCATTGTTTTTCATATCCCTGCAACAAAAACTTAAGGAAGTTATCTCTATCAATAAAAAGGTTGGTTTCGCATAATAAAAGTACATAAAATTCTAACTCAAAAACATGAAAGGTAAATTAATGAAAATTACTGCTCCCTCCGTTGCATAATGATCCTAACTTTTCGACTTAAACGATAATATATATGATGTGTTGAATTTTGTGTTTTGTTACAAAATTGCCTCCACTCTTGGCATGATATGGTTTTTACCGTAACATTTGAAAGATGAGTTAATGATCATATCATAGGAGGGA
The DNA here is from genome assembly GCA_001925005.1 of Drosera capensis. Lineage (NCBI taxonomy): Eukaryota > Viridiplantae > Streptophyta > Magnoliopsida > Caryophyllales > Droseraceae > Drosera > Drosera capensis. The sequence goes on from LIEC01011915.1 coordinate 76,500, forward strand.
AGGATTCCTCTAATATTCCTTCAGACTTAATTTAATTGTAATGTGGGTTTTTTTTTTCACTATTGGTATTTATTTTGAGTAATTTTGTTTTTTATATTAATGATGTAAAAAAATTATGTAATTGACGATAATTTTTAAAAGAATGATATTTGATCGTCCCACGACACGAGTCAAACTTCGCATCGACAATTATACAAAATCAAAATACTACCTTTATCTAATAATTCTTGCAATACTTACGTATATTATATTTCTATATGTATGAATATAAATCTCATTTTCATATCAAATCACGTTTGATCGTTCCGCAATATGTATTAGGTTGAAATACGTAATTTATATAACCATTGATATTTTACGATAAATTTACAAAAAAAACTATATTTAATCGTCGTTATATGCGTTTAAAAACTTTAAATCAATATACATATCATATCAAAATATTATAAAAAAATTAAAATGAAGATAATAATATATTATTAAATTGGTGGGGGAATACTTTGGAAGAAAAAAATTACTAAAACCTTTGTAATCTTTTGGGAGGACAAACACTAGTCATTTTGAGATAACCACTGCTCTCCAATATCTTCATTCCAACGCCGGGAATGACTAATTGCGTCTCTGACGATCATCTCTCGCCGAGAGCAGCGATGCCGCCGGCCGAAATTCACCGCCGGAGAAACAAACCATCGAAGTTTCCTCTCCGTCAGCGGCGATGACAAGGTACACGACACTTATCCGTGACTATGCTTGTTGCTTCGTGCATTTCCCCAAATCTCGGGTTTCCTCATTGTCCAATTTCTATCATTCTCATATCAGGGTTTCGCCTCATGTTTAAACGTTGTTATCAAATTGTATTATGCTATGCTGATTGCTGACCTGGTGAGTTTGGCGAGATAATATTACTTATCCTTTTGGTGTGTCTGAAAGGAGTGAAATGCTGAACAAGTTAATACTCCTTAGTTATCGTATGATCAAAGTTGACACTGCGAATGTGAAACGCTGCTTGTGGAATGAACTTTTTAGACTATTCTTTCTGTGTAGCTCTTTGCATACTGTTCCCCATATTTGGAAATCGAGGGGTGTCAAAGTATCTGAACAATGTTACAGAAAGCTGTTTCATTACGCGAGAGGTCCCAGATTGAATACCCTCAAATGGGTTCAATCGCTTAATTGAGCAGATTACTAGGTTAAAATCACATAGCAGAAGATGATTAGTCACTGAATAATCAAAGATTAAGAGCAATAATTAGAATAGAGCGATTAGCTGTGTGACCGCTTAATAATAACGAGTTCCTAATCTTTACTTGCCATCCAACCGAAAACGATTAATTAGCCATAGGCGATTAATCCAAGTTTTACAACATGGTAACTGACTACTGTGATATGATCTAATAGTGCTTGTACTGTTTTCCGTAGTGGGGATTTAGGATTCTTAATTTGTTGGCTTATGGAGAGAATGTGATCTCGTGTTCTATTTTTAGTGTCCAAAATCCAGCGTCACAGTTACGTAGACGACTGAATGTAGTGACTAAGACTGAGTAATACTCATCTTTCAATGACTTCTATATAACCAATCATCCCTGCTTGAATTCAAATCAGGACCACCTCCTATAAGAGTAACAGCGTAGGAAGAGGGGTCCTGCTGCGAAATTTAGACTTCTAGATGGACAAGCTAGACTTCTATTGTGAACTGGATCTAGGTTATAAAGGCAAAGTATGTGTTTTAGTTAGCATAGTCAAACTGACGACTCATATCATTTTAAACGGTTCGATCAACAGATTATCAAAACTGGTTTTAGTACTAAGTTTCCGAGTTTGAAAATGTTTAATGCGGTCTAAATGCCCTGTCAACCTGACTTGTGAGGCGCTAAGTTAGACTTAGCAGTTAGCCCTAACCTTGAATATACTGTCCTGATAGCACTGCAAAGTAACTACTACTAAATTGCTATGGCGCATGAAATGAATATCTGATCCAGACGAAGGGAGGATGTGAAGAAAAAATAAATTTTTCAAGGGTGGAATGGGTCTTCGTTTGGGTAGTCTTATTCAACTGTTAGGAATTCTCCAGTTACTTACGATGATCTTCTTTGATTTCCCAATTTTTTTTGTCTAAGTCTCAGGTTTCTATAATAAACCGTTGGACAATCCATCTAAATCGTAGATGTCTATACAGCATAGGCGGCAAGGTGAGACAACAAAGAAAGTGCATGCCAGTGAAATTAAGGATATCTAGAGTTATTTATCTTTAAAAATCAACGACTTCCTACACAGGTTTAGTGTAACAGCATCAGTATTAAATAAACAGTGTATTGCTACATTTTTTTTAATTTTTTTTTGTTATTTCCGAGTCTTTTAGACTAGGTGTACATAGTTCTTTTGGGCAATAAAACTAATAGTACAAAACCTTGCATCTAGGAAAATCCCAGCCTTTTTCAGGCGAAGCATAATAAGTGCAAATCTTAGACCTCATAAGTCATGCCTATTCTCAGAAGCCTGCCGCGAGGAATGGCCAGAACTTCCTCTCCTTGCCTAAAGTTCCTTCTCAGGAAATCGTAAGCATAGTTGACAATTATCTTCTTCACGAATGAGGAATCTTGCTTTGCTACCACTTGTGTTTCTCCCAGAAAATACACCACTCCTTTCTCCATTGCATTCTGCACATATCGTGCTTCTGCTTCAAACTCTTCGAAGCCAGCCGATTGTTCAACTGGAACTCCCACCGTGTAGTTTCGCTCTAATGACTCCTCGGTATAGACTGCGGATCCTCTTGCTCTTCCAATGTCAGTGGCTAAGGAAGCAGAGTCTTGTAGGCCAACCACCTCAGCATCTCCGACTCCATTGGATACACCATCACTCCTCAGTTGATCTTGTCGAATATATTCGATTAAATGCTGGACCAACTGCCTTTCGAATTCTGATGGTTCCTCATTGATGTCCTTGTATCCATATCTAACCACGCATCGGTACATCCTGTGATCTTTAGGATCAACTCGTCTAAACACATACCTCTCTTGCAGTGCCACTCTGGTTATCGGAAGAGCCTTAATAGAAACGAATACAAGTACTGAGTGGATGGATTCTATGTTCTTAATCAAGTGGGGAAATACTGGAGGAATGCCTTGCACAAGTTCTGAATACAGAAGCCCCATTCCTGGCACTCTGTTCAGATCTGGGTTTTTGACTAGTTGCTTCATAACATCAGCCGAAACCTTGTTTTCAAGCTCATATCTGTATCTCTGTCTGTGCACATAGTGCCAAATTGCCATTGTCGACATGAGGACAAACGAGAACAGAAGCGGAACCCAACCACCTTGTTTGAATTTGTATAATACGGATGACAAGTAGATGAGTTCAATCAACCCAAATGCTGTGATGAACAGAACAACCTTCCATATGCTAGTCTTCCACACCACAAGCATGATCAGAGTAAGCATAGTTGTTGTGATCACCATCACAAAGACCACAGCAATTCCTGCACCGTACAGTTAAGACAGTTGCGGATTAGCATTTTCTCTGTGATGACAAAGCATTGGGTTATTCAGTTTAGTTAGTAATAGACTCGGGACTTGGGAGAGGTTTGTTTAAGCTTTTTGTCTTACCGTAAGCATTACCGATCTGAACTGTTGTCCTGAAGACAATAGTGATGATAACCGAAGCAATCATAAGAACATAGTTGACCTCAGGGATGTAAACTTGCCCTGCATACTTGGTAGAGGTATGAATAACCTTTACTCTTGGGAAACAGCCTAGTCTAAGTGATTGGGAAATGATGGCAAATGCTCCGGATATCATAGCCTGGCTAGCGATGACGGCAGCAGCCACAGCCACAACAAACATCGGCCAATACAAATGACCTGCGAGACGTCACATTTCCATTATCTGAATGCATGAGCCAGTTATATGTTGTATTTGAATTTTAAGTGCAAATGCATACCTGGTATTGATTTGTAGAAGGTCAAGTACACGTCCCCTGGGTATTTAGTGAGGTAAGCTGCTTGTCCAATGTATGCTGATAGAACTGACGGAGCTACCATGGTGGAAAAGCTAATCTGCAGTTTTATTTGAAAATAATATTAAGTGTTTCACCAGTATCAAGTGCTAGTTAGGGAATTATAGTGTAACACGGCTTACCTGGATAGCTCGAACATTAAAGTGACCCAAATCAGCGAACATGGCTTCAGTTCCTGAGGTATAGACATCGAGGTTAGAATAGTTAAGGTATAGATAAAATAGTTCGCAACCGTGGTTGAAATGCTGAAATAGGTGATAATTTTACCTGTGATGCACAGAATAACACCACCGAGGGATATCCAGCCATCCTTTCCATTTCTTTTGAAGTAATCAAAGATGTATTTTGGATAAAAAGCACGCAACACTCCGATGTCATACTTGAACAAATTATATAGACCAATTGCAGTGATGAACAAAAACCATATTGAGATGATTGGCGCAAAGGTGAAACCTACTTTGTCGGTACCACAACGTTGAAACATGAAGAGAAAGATCAAGATTACAACTGAAATCCAGACATCAGCATCTGCAAATACAAGCGAAATGAGGATTAGAACTGTTTGATTACAACAACGACAAATGAATCCTTTACCCCATCCTTGAAGTATAGACCTCTTTGACTAGTTGGCAAATAACCCCTTTAGCAGCTTTGCTTTATTATTAGATGTAATGCTGTTAAATTTGAATTATTATTCAATGTTATGCTGTTAAGTTTGACTCAAATTCCGTGGTATAAAACATTTAACCTTCTGAAACAAGGTGTTAACTGACATCTAGTGTTGAAGAAAACGTGTGCTTAGCGAAGTAATGTTTGCCTGAAAATCTTACCTACACCTAGTTGTGTGATCCCGCCAACTGCAGAGAGGACTGCAAAACAAGTGAATGGAAAACATCAGCTCTTGTCCAATTAAAGTATGCATGTGATTCCTTGCGTTGCTCGACACTTTCGGATGTGAAACTTTTGTGATGGTAGGGTAATAATTGTGCAGATAATATTGCCTCGAATTCTTTATTACCTGACATAGAAGGAGTAAGGATACCATCTCCAATCACCATAGAAGTTCCCAAGATTGTGATAAAAAAGAGCAGATGCTGTGCTATCCTGCTGTGTTCGAGCCAACCTTTTACCTTTTCAGCTTGTTTTGAGTTCTTAGAGGGCTCATCTGTATTATAGTTAGACAGCTCTCTATCCTCAGGCTGTTGATTTGGGATCATGCTCACTTTTGCATGTCGACATAATTTGGAGTATAGAGCGAATGTTCCACCTGTATATATGCATTCAGGTTTTCGTAAGTGAAACTTTTGTTGAAGGTTTTTTTTTTTTTTGTTTGCATGCAGGGGAAGAACTCGTTATGAACTCACCGTCGCCATTGTCGTTGGCCCTCAGGACGATGAAGACATACTTGAGCATTGGAAGGAGGATGATGGTGTATATGATGAGGGACAACACCCCTAAAATATCGTCTTTATGCTGAATCCCATTCGGGAAGGTGCTTGAGTACACATAGAGAGGTGATGTCCCTATGTCCCCATATATAATACCTATGCTCTGGAATGCCAAACTCATCGTCCTCATCCATGATTCCTGTACAACCAAAATTATCCCTTCAAATTAATAACGCAGGAAAACAAAAATGTGTAAATGGAATGTGCAAAATGGTATCTTGTGTGAATGTTTTGGACAATTTTCTTCTCTCGGAATTATAGGTGATTTTCATTGAAGCCATCTCACACAAGTACTTCATTATGCTTTCCACCATTTCTAAAATGAGCTGGAAGTAATGCTATAGAGTATTGCAAGTGTCATAAAAATTTCTTCCACTTTTAGACCAAAATTTTATTCCACTACTTTATAAGTCCCAGTACTGGCAACTTTTAGTATATTTTGACAAAATCGTCTGATTTTAACAAAAGCCTGTATAAGTTTTCATCTACTCACCACCTCTATACGTGCTTATGTATAACACGAAGTGGCAGGGTAACATGCTAATCAACCTTATGTTACTTTCACTCATTTGGACAACAATTAAAACAAATAAAGGGAAGGTGGTGAGTAACACTAAACCTTAGACGTTTGATTGCTAGAATACATCCCTGCTTCAAGATTGAGTGAGTCCATCCTACTCGTTGAGCGATTTGTCTTCCCTTCTTGATTTCCCTGTGCTCCATTAGCATTGTTGTGTCCCCTCCCGGATTCCGCCATTTCTCTTCCTTTTACTTAGCAGTTTGCACTGAACAATTTTGTTAGCTCTGTGATTTCTTCTGGGAAGAGTTGGTTTATTTATATGGAGTTACGGGTCTGAGTTGCATGCTCCCTTTTTCCATACCATTTAATGTTCAAACTGCATTCTCATTCTGTATTACAATGTGAAGATGTAGGGGACTGAGTATCAGAATCGTGTCTTACCTTGCTTCGTAAATTTTCTTCGGCCTGTTTAATGCCAGTAGTAGTTTTGGTGATGATTTAAGTTGAATCTGTAGCATGATATATTTGAGTCTTCTCCTGTCAATTTTATAGGACTAGGGACTGGCCACTTTGTGATCAATAAGGTGGAATTTTTCTTCAGTTGAATACACTTTATTTGAGTGGGACTATGCTGATACCGAAGTTATCATGGAAAAAGTCATGTGCCAAAATTCCTCAATAGACATAAATGGTTCGATGTTCACAAACATAAATGAAAGTGAAATTCTGTTGTCAGCATATGCTGGATGTTATTACTTAAGCTGACGAAGTTTCTTCCCTGAGCTATTTTGATTGGATGGATTGTAAAACATGTCTTGTATTTTCGGGAGATATAGCCAGTAATTGGCAGTAAAATCATTGATCATCCAAGAGGTAAAGTGAAAGATGTTAAGTTATTTGACTTGGTAATAAATGTCAAGTAGAAAAAATGATCGGGTTTGGTTAAATATTAACAAGTTGATTTTTTGTGTCACTGTTTCATTAAGAGCTAGGTTTCAAATAAAACTGCTTTTTGTCTAAATTGGGTCCATGTGCTGTTGAGTCCTTAGTAGTTCTATTCTGCTTTCACAAGTAGGATGACTGGTGAGATGGCCGAGCTGATGTGGTCAAGGTTTTCATTGAGGTTAGTTGCTTTTGGGCTGTTTTTCCATGCAAACGATGCGGGCTTTGATTTTTATGTTTCCTTCTCCCTTTTTGATCTATAATTCGTGTTTGTATGTCTGAAGTGTTTTCTCTGATTGTTGTACTTGAATAGTTGTCTTTTGAGCTTTCTAGTGTCAGTTTGGTAGATGTGAAACCTAGCCTTTTGTATTGGACATTCCTTCCGGGGATCAGCTTGTGAATTGAAATTTAGATGGCAAAACCGAGATATTATTCCAACCGTTCATGTCATTGTAAAGTGACGAGAATTGGTAATCTGGCTAGTATTTGAAGGCTCTAACAGCTTTCCCTCCAGTTTAGGGAATAAAGTCATGTTGATGCTATGCAGCTGGTTTGAGCATCGAGTCCCTTTGTGGATTGTCAATGTTGAAATTGATGGAAAAACCCGCTGCTTTGCGAATCAACTATATTGGAAGAGGAGTTTTATGGATTACTGAATTAGTATATTTATCCGGTTTTTATTGAGTACTCTAGTTTTGGGAGCATCAGTTACAATATGTTACTTGATTTTTAACTTTTAAGTAATCTCTACTCTGTCTTCTCAATTACTTCCCATGGCAGAAAGTAATCTAATATTGTAACACGTAGAGCTGTCTCCAAGCATATTGTAACCAGATAGAATACAATTCTAACATGGAGTACAACTCCAGTAGGGGGAAAGTGTAACTAGGATAGAACTTAAATGTTTTATGTCATAGACATCAGGATATTCAAGTTCATATTTTCGAAACTTGACAAATTCATCTTTGGAGCTGCAATGATTCTATTCGTTGCCAGCTGTCCCCCGTTAATCAAATTATCTGACCCTTTATGTGTGAGCAGTGAGCCCCAAGGGTAACTCTGTTGGACTTTTTAGTGATCACAGTCTTTGAAAACAGAAAGCCAAGAAATCTTCTATCTATATTCAACATAGGCATGAGATAACTTAAAAGTCATCTCTTTTCTGTTGGGGAGGCTTATTGGCTAATAAGATTGAAAATCCAATTCCAAGTTCACAAATAGATCCCCTAACCATGGTTTCCACATTCTGATATTCTCTAACCCTCCCCTTGTATTCCATATTCTGTGAATAGCGTATCCAAGTGCAATATGTATGGAAAAATCCGCAAAATTTCTGGCACAAGTAGTGTCCCCACATAACAGATTCAACTGTGTTATAAACTACAGCAGCATTATTTTGCATAGGGTTCTCGCATCTCTTCCTTTTTTGCTCAGGCAATTTCCTGCTTCTGTCCTAAGCAACATCCTGCTAGGATAGATCCAATTTATAATTTTCGATGATAGGGTACAACTGTTACCGTTATATTTCCTCAAGGATGGGATCGGGATATGATAGGTACTCTTTTCTGGTTTACTGTAGCAATGGAGTTCCGTATCAATTTGCTTTCTGATTAATTGGTGATCAATTCCTTCAGTACATGTTTGTTGAGATTTAATTGTGGATATTGAAAATTTAGGCAGACCTACCGGATAATCAGTAACAGTAATAGCAATTGTCGAGGGTTAGAACGATTAAATCTTTTGAGAAAAAGATCATATGCTATGCACCCATGTTCGATAAGCTAGTGGTCCATACCATGTAGAGGAGACCAATGAGCATATCTAACGTTTCCAACCCCATCCTTTTCTGAGAACTTAAACATGAAATAGTGTTTTGTTCAGATTATCATCTCAATATGCCTAGGTACTCTTTTCTGGTTTACTGTAGCAATGGAATTCCGTATCAATTTGCTTTCTGATTATTTGGTGATCAATTCCTTCAGTACATGTTTGTTGAGATTTAATTGTGGATATTGAAAATTTAGGCAGACCTACCGGATAATCAGTAACAGTAATAGCAATTGTCGAGGGTTAGAACGATAAAATCTTTTGAGAAAAAGATCATATGCTATGCACCCATGTTCGATAAGCTAGTGGTCCATACCATGTAGAGGAGGCCAATGAGCATATCTAAAATTTTTCAACCCCATCCTTTTCTGAGAACTTAAACATGAAATAGTGTTTTGTTCAGATTATCATCTCAATATGCCTAGGTACCTGAATGTTCTGTTTCAGCCCTTGTATTCTTTATTGTTATTTTTCAGTTTGAGGCATCTGGTGCCTAGTTGGTAAAACTATGAAACACTTCAAAACCATGTCATATGACCACCACCTAACATGTATCCTTTTGAATGTGTATCTCATTGATTGTTTTATGTACACAGGTGAGGTATATTGAAAACTTACGCAAATTCTAGTTGCCTGGATTTCTACTCTTTACAATGTAAGTGAGAGCTCACTACAGTATATAGAGGTTAAGAAATGTGCTTTTGCTGGACTTAGAATTTGCACATTCCCCAACCAGTTAATGGGTTGTGTACTTGCCTTTGCCAATACTCAAGCCATATATGCATTTCTTTTTGTTGATTTTATACTGAAGTTTCTTATCTTGCAGGTGCCACAGCAGGGTTTGTAGCAGATGTCTCCATCTTTTATTAAGAGGATTTGGAGGCATGTAAAGATCGAATTAGGTTCGTCTCTTTGCATTAAAGTTAGCCTTATGCTCCATCTCTTTGGCAGCCATCGTCATTTCCTTCTATTTTTGTTTTGAGAATGCGCCCCCAGACAGGTTTCAATGTTTTGCTAGTTCACTGCTCATGGCGTTATGCAAACATTGTTTACGGCTAAGTCTTAAATGGATATCTAACCGAGGTCTCTTATGGTAGCTTTTGTTTCTCAATGATTGTGTTGGATCTGCTTTATGATATATACCATTTCATTGCCGCACTGTATTTCACAGCGACATTGCACGTTCCCTTTGTTGTCCCTATTGTGCTCGAACAAATCCGGGGTTTAGAGAGTTGGGATATGACATGGTTTTGTAGAAACCTTACTAAGCCTCCTATCTACGGTTTATGATCAATAATTTACGGTTGTAAAAACAAAAAACAAAAATAAAACCACATCCAATAGGAAACTTTGATCAATTATTGTTGTATTCACTGACAGTATTGATAATCCTTCAATTAACGATACGAAAAATCATCCGTGCTGTAAAAGACAACGTATTAACTGCTGTAAATACTGCATGTTGGTAATTTTATACTGTAAGTTGATGAGTGTATATAATGAGTTTTAGTGTATTTTATAACTAAAATCTAAAAGTATAGATTCAATAAGTTACCGTATGAATTTTTCAACTTACTGTACAAATGTTTTAATATACAATATTGCAGCAGCGTATTGGCTGCTGCAACACCAACGGCACACCATTAACAATGAGCCTCCCACCTATATTTTATACTATGTAAGATTAAAATAGGAGGGGCGGGGAAGGATGGGGAGGGATTTTGGTGAGAATCCTTCGGGCCCTCCAATTCTCTCCAATGAATCCCTCAGAAAGGGAAAATCTGTGTATGCTTACGCAACGAACACCCCTGCCTCTAGTCCTTGTTTTCACAGTCAATCCGCGGTGGTCCTTCGCAAGCCGTGGTTAGCTGTGTACCTTGCCACCGGCATCAGCAGACCAGACCTGTTCTTCTAATTTCTTTTGGTTTTCACTGCAACTTCATGGTTGATGCAGCCGGCAATGACCAAGTCAGAGGGAAAGAAGAGGATGAAGAGAGACATCGAGGGACTAGGAAGCAGAACCAACGCCTAATGTAGATGTGGAAGCATCAGCATCTGCTGCTGGATTCAAGTCTCCGACCCTTCTCTGTGGATTGAGTTGGCAAACCTAACTCTTGAAACTAGGTTATATTGGTTCCATTTTCCAAGTTCGAAGACGAGTTACTTCTCCTGTGCCAAGCTCCTGCTTAGAGGCATTCAGTGAGTGAGGTTTTGGGAGATGAAAATTGTAAACAGCATATCCTGTGACCTGTCTTTCGGTATCTGAATCTGTGTTAAAATACATTCTTGACCGAATTGTTTGTTAGATGGGCCAAAATTCAAAAGAACTAAAAGTAGATTACTTGATAAAATTGTTTGAATGCTGCATTGAAATGGAAACTTTTAGTTTTTAGTCGTAAGGAATAACATTCTTTGAATTTCTATGTCAACTTTGCTGCATTCATGTGGCTGACGCAAGTGCCCCCGGCTGTGGAGCGACCACACCTTGGTTGAGGAATGAAGATGCAAGCTTTGAGCTACTGAAGTGGCTTGATCTGCTCTCTTTTCAGGAGGTTCGGGTTCCATTCAGTGATGACAAGGTCAGGGCTATCTTCCTTTCTGACAAAGGAGGCTGGTCATGTTTCTATACATGTCTAGGGTGGTCAGTACTCAACTCTGAGGCAGCAGGCAGGTTAACAGCTGTGAGAGGGTAAAGAAGGGAGTGAGGTACCTTTTCAGAACGCATCCTGGCTGTAGATTTTAAGCTCCATAGGGTATGACTAATATTTAAACTGTAGCATGTGAAATTTCATCTTGCATGGATAGTTTGAAACAAAACCTGACATTCCTGGATGTATTTGTTTGTGATGTAGTCTACAAATTTGGTGCTTGATGTGTATGTTAAACCCAAGAATATAACTTGCTCGCGACTTGTGGTGAAACATTGAGAACTCTCGACCTCTTTATGGTTTGGGTTGCATGTCAAAGCTGCAAAAATGAGTGAATACACGTTTCCGTGATTCAACCATATAATGATATTCCCTGCTTCCCAGCAATTGGTCCTCCATGGATAACCTTGTTTCACTATTAATTCTGAATCGTTATTTTATCTCTTTTGCCTTACTTACATTTTTATGATGAATATCTTCCCTTTTCTCTGATAGGATGTCTTGATGTACTGTAATTGACATTCAGGGAAGAGATATTGTGGGCTACACTAGACTGAAGCATATAGTGTAGTGTGTGGGTACAACATAGCTTGGATGTAACTGCATCAGATCCGAACTACACTCGACAAATTCTAAGGTTAGCTAGGTTGAAAAGTGTACCACATAATTGGCGGAAAAAATATTTAAAGCTGCATGGACTGTCATGAAAATGACATTAACTGAAGTAGAGGCATAATATGGATGGGAATCTGGGAAATCACATCTCTATAAATCCCACCTAGGCCTTCTTATTTTCTGCTTGTCCACCAAGTTTTGTAGCCTTGGCTCCCACAAATGATCTTCCCTTTGTAAGTGACTTGACTTTATTGGCCTAGAGTCTATATAGTAGAAGTTTAAGGCAAATATGAATGTCAAGGACGATTATGGCACAGTGATTGACAATCAGCACTAATAGTGAGAGTTCAGATACTAAAGGATGGTGAGAAGTGCTGTGAGAAGCAATGGAGAAACAGACGCGAGCACTGTTGGTGGAAATCAATCTGCTGCTGTCCCAGCTGAGTCAGTAAATTTAGCCTGGACGTTTCAGCCCAAAACCCAAAAAACTAAGGTTTTTTTTTCCCTTGCTCTTTTAGATCCACTAAATATACAACTTTGCCTCTCAAAGCTTGCGGTTCTTGTTCCTATTAGCTTCAGAGCATGAAGTTGATATCAAACATTTCTCGGCTAAATTTAACTTGTTTGACAATTTGATGTGATATGGCATATGTCTTAGTCCTCTGTCGCTTTGAACCTTGGCACTGCATCTTTCTTTGTTCATTGTTCTCAACTTATTATGGTGAATCTGCAGGTAGACTGGAGGACTTTCAGTTTAGCATTTCAGAGTATTGGAGTTATTTATGGCGACCTGGGCACTTCACCTTTGTATGTGTTCCAAAGCACATTCCCTGATGGAGATATTAGACATGTTGATGATGTTTTGGGAGCGTTATCACTCATCATATATACCTTGATACTTTTGCCCTTGATCAAGTATGTCTTCATCATTCTTTGGGCCAATGACGATGGCAATGGTTAGTTTCCACTTTGCTGCTTGCATACTCTACAAGCTTCTTCAATGAGCCTCCGTCTACAGAACCAGCCTATAGGGTTATTGAATAAAATTATGCTTGGTGTTCTTGTATTCTTTTTCTTTTGTTCGCTGGGTGTGGTGGCCAGGGTTCCAAATAGTTTCTGGTAATGTGGGGAGCTCCATATATGATATGGAGAATGGTTAACGGGGGACTTGGTATTGTTGATAGTTTCTTATTCACCTGTTGAGGTCATGGCGACCATATAATTTGTTACATGAATCGAGATGTGGTGAAATCCCTCAATAGTCAATATAGGCTTTGCGACAGCTACAGATGATGATGCTTTGAAATCTCTAGTTATGTATGTATCAAGCGAAATGAATGAAGCTTGGTCTTCAATGGATTGTTATTTTTGGCGAAGGTGCCTTCTGAGACTACTTGGGTTGGAGGGCTTATTTTTGCTCTCGATTTTTTGTTATCCCAAGGGACTTCATGTGATCATGTATGCTCTCCAGTCTCCATGCTAGATGAAATTTATTTCATTTTGTTAACGCCTCCGTTTGTAGTAAATGATTCACTCTGAATGAAAGCCAGATTTCATGTATAGGGGGTACATTTGCTCTCTACTCACTGCTATGCCGACATGCGAAAGTGAGCATGATCCCAAATCATCATCCGCAAGATAGGGATGAAACTAATCATGGCTTTGAAGCATCACCAGGGCAGGGGAAACTGGCCATGAAGGTTAGGGACATGCTTGAGGATAGTAAGATTGCTCAACATATTCTCTTTCTTGTCACCATCTTGGGAACTTCCATGGTCATTGGAGATGGCATCCTTACTCCTTCCATCTCAGGTAATCAAGTGGTTATACTACTTCCACAATGTACTGAAAAATCAATTTGATGCTGTAGTATTTTCTCTTTCAACTTCCTTGTCAAATTTTTAAGATGCAAACATTATTTGTTGTGGGCCTTCTATCATAAATTTGAGTTCTCATAGAACTTGAGTTTTTGACATAGTTATATGGCATCATATTAGATGCTCGAATCATACAACCCCATCTATCATTGTGTTTTTCAGTGGTGTGTGATTGTCACTTGGTTTGTAGTGAGTCGGTCATCTGTCCATGTTTTACGCCCATTTAAGCTTTTGGTGAAAGGAAATGTTATGATAATTAACATTATGGTGAGCCCTCTATTATAAATTTAAGCTTTTGTCAAAGTTGGTTTGTCAACATTAATGATTTAACATATTGCATTGTGAATTAAAATTAAAACCACTAGTTTCATGCTGGAAATCACTAGTTTGAAAGAACAGATGGACTTACATGTGATTGTTCTGTTTTTGTAGTCTTATCTGCAATGAATGGAATCAATGAATTAGGAACAGGTATGTCAATATTTCTTCCTGGCTACATATTAGCATGAGATGTAACGGCCAGAAAGCATGAAATTGGTGTGCAGGTGTAGTTCAATTGAATTGATGTTTTTGATACCTTTGTGCAGATGCCGTTGTCTGGGTTTCAATAGCAATCTTGATAGTTCTCTTCGCAGTTCAATTTTGTGGTACCGATAAAGTGGGATTTACATTTGCACCGATCCTTTCTATCTGGTTTTTGTTGATAAGCGTCATTGGAGTATATAATCTATTCCATTATGACATAGGAGTATTGCGTGCTTTTAATCCCATGTACATCATAGACTACTTTTTGAGAAATGGCAAGCGAGCTTGGATCTCATTGGGTGGAATTTTCCTTTGCCTTACAGGTAAAAGGAAAACCTAGGCTTTGATTGCTCTTGTATCATATATGTTGGATGGTTTTTGGCCCTCTAACGAAATTATTTTTTGTGTAGGCACTGAAGCTATGTTTGCTGATCTTGGTCATTTTAATGTTAGAGCAGTTCAAGTAAGTTGATATATCTTGCAGTGAATCAATCACATACAAGTTATAAAAATTCTATGCAGCAGGGTTTTCATCAAGTTATCATATGTACATTCGTACTCTTTCTTCTTTCCGGGAATTTTTAATCATGACCTGCATGAAACGGTGAGAACATTGAGGTGTGACTAGTGCTGTGTTCTCTTATGTTGAACCCAGATCAGCTTCTCGACCATGGTATTTCCACCTATTCTGATTGCATACCTTGGACAAGCTGCATTCCTCAGAATACACCCAGATGAGGTGTGGAACCCATTTTATGCATCCATCCCGGGTAGATCTCTCGAATGCATGTTCTTGTCATGAAGTATTAAGTGTAGTTGTAGATTCTTTTTGTAGTAAAGGAAAATAAGTCATGATATGTTTAGCGGAATACTGCTGATTATCAATATGAGGTTGCTAAATTTTACAGGTCCCATGTATTGGCCGACATTCATTGTGGCTGTACCTTCCGCTATCATTGCCAGCCAAGCGATCATATCTGCAGCATTTGCGATTATCTCTCAGTCCTTGAGTCTAGGATGCTTCCCAAGGGTTAAGGTTGTTCACACCTCTTCGAAATACGGGGGCCAAGTCTACATTCCCGAAGTCAACTATATTCTGATGGTGGCTTGTCTCGTGGTCACTTTCATCTTCAAGAAAACGGAAAAGATTGGCAACGCGTTCGGTAAGCTTGTACTTCTTGTTTATTTGGCTGGCTGGAAGACTAATAACAACTCCCTCCTGTTGTAGTTACTACTACTTCTTCGTTTATCTCACGAAGTGGGATAAGTTACAGGAATATGACAATTTCTTTTGCTTTATCCATGGACCAAAATTTCATGACTGTTTATTGTCCATTACTATATGCACAGCCCTCACTTTTTTACATTTGGACCAAGTAGGAGCGGGACAAATCTCAACCTACATAGATTTCCTTGACATGAAATCGAGGTTCATTGAATTTGGTATGCCAATGATCCTCTTGTGGAAGAAGACTAGGCTTCAATATATTCGTATTTTAATTTCTAAGTAGGTTTACAAATATGTCAATCCTAGTTTATGCATGTGCAGAAAATTAATACACTGAAGTCCTGTTTCAAATTTTCAATGCAGGAATCGCTGTATGTTTTGTGATGGTGATCACGACGTGCATGGTCACTCTCATAATGCTTGTTGTGTGGAAGACGAGCATTTGGAAGATTGTTGTCTTCTTTGTTGTCTTTGGCTTAATCGAGCTTGTATATCTATCGGCATCACTTTACAAGTTCATGGATGGCGGATTTCTTCCACTAATATTCTCAGCGGTGCTAATGACAATCATGATAGTCTGGCATTACGTGCACAGGAAAAGATATGCTTTCGAGCTCAAGAATAAAGCTTCAAACGATTGCATGAGAGTGGTGATCAGAAGCCCGGACTTGAACCGGGTCCCAGGGATCGCACTCGTATACTCCGAGCTGCTAGAGGGAATTCCTTCCATGTTTCTCCACTTCATAAAGAACATGCCATCCATGCATTCTGTCATTGTATTCATCTCCATAAAGTTCCTCCCCATCAGCGAAGTGGCAGCAGAGGAGCGCTTCATATTTCAGAGGGTAGAGTGCGGGGATCAAGGAATGTACCGATGTGTCGTGAGATCAGGATACAAGGATGCCAAGGAACAACCATCAGAGTTCGAGAGAAGTCTGATTCAGTACTTAGTTGAGTTCATTAGAAAAGGTCATATGGGTCATGTTGCGGCGCTTGTTGAAAGTGAACTGAATAGACCTTTGTCCCACGGAGGATCGCATGGTCCAATCTGGGCAGAATCCAGCCATTCAGCAAACTTGTTGGCGAGCGGCTCAGTGAAATGGTATCAAAGGATCGAAGAGGAGGTGCAGTTGGTGCAGAACGCAGCGGAGACTGGCATCGTGTATCTTTTCGGAGAGATGAAGGTGAAAGCACGGGAAGATGCTTCGTTTTTCAAGAAGATAGTTGTCAACCATGTCTACGATTTCCTAAGGAAAAACCTGAGATCGGATAGGATAATGTTGATTCCTCATAGTCGTCTCCTAAGTGTTGGGATGACATGCGAGATATGAGCATATGTTCATATTGTTCCGGCTGCTTGGATCGCTGAATTGGTGCAAGCGCGACCTAGATGGGCTCGGATGATGTATGGAACGTATTGGTTGAGCTCGATGGATAATTAAGCACTCTACGAACCAGCTTATGTTTAGCTGGTCGCTTTATGTACATGATGAAAGAGAGGATGACGCCCAATATTCTTCTTAAAAAATGGAAACATGTACCGATTACAAGTTTCGATTTATAATGTATTATGAATATAAAAGCTCTTTTTGAACAACTATGTTGGGATATTAGCGTCTCATGGTTTTGTACTGTTTTCCCTCAAAGGTTTAATCAGAGCATTTGGAGTGTTTTTCTATATCACTCTCTATATATAGGGATTTTACAGATAAATTATCCATGCGGTAGATTTCTTAATCCTGCCTCTTTCTCTATAACACTGACTATATCTCATCTCCCTCCCTAATTTAGGAAATTTCAATCTCATTCTCAATATGATAAATTTTAAATTTTTAACTTTGAAAAATTACAAAAAAAAAAATGTTACAATATTAAATCATGAATTTGTAAATTTTAGATAATTAAATAAAATAGATTAAAAAAATGATTTTATGAAATGATTTTTTTTATTTTAAATTCTGAGGCGCTTTACAAATGTTAGAGATTCATGAAAATAATATTAATAAGAAATTATATCTGTATAGAAAAAAAAAAGAAATTATATCTAAAGAATTCATTCATATAAGATTTGAAGAATCAATATGAAAAAAGGAAAACAAATTCCCCTCTATCACAAAAAAATCACAACATTTACTAAATTATTCCAATTAAATTATAATATTATCTTATTTAGAAACTTTTTCTCTATAAAATATTAAAATATCATTATTATTTATTTTATATCACATTAATTCATATTATTAATTTTTTTCATCTTTTTCTCACTTCACCTACTCACACAAATCAAACGATAAATTAATTTTTATAATAAAAAATAATATACGTATAAATTATCATGTTAAGTTAATTGATTGTAATTTTTTTGAAACAAAAATAATATATATAATGAAACATATAATTTAAAATATTTTTAATAAAATTTAACAATCAAAATTAAAAAAATGGTAATTAATGTTGGATGACTAAATTAAAAAAAGAAAAAAAGATCGAGAAACATGCCAATGTTCCGTCACAGGAAGTGAGCAGGCCACTTTAAAACCCTCCCACCCAAAATTAGGGTTCCGCCCCTCTCAACCCCCAAATCATCTCTCCAATGTCTACACCACACCCTCAATCCTCCGTCTCCGACCAATCCCTCCAGCTGGTCCCGGCGGCCACCGAGAACCGAACGGTTTCGGCGGTGCCGCCGAGACCGCAACCCCAATCGAACGCGATCGTCGAGTACGCGCCGCCTCTGCTGAGGGAAGACGGAGAGGACTTGGAGATCAAGCTGCGACGGATCCTCGAGAACGTTCCCGTTCGCGTCAGCAACACTTCCGGGAGTTCCGCCGGTTCCGGCTCCGGCGACTTTCATCAGGTTTTGGAACTGTTTCCTTTTTCAAGTGCATGTAGGTTGTGAGGAGGATGAGATATATGCAGTGTTGTTATATGTGATTGGAAATTGTAAAGGGTCGTTAAGTATGAAGTTCAAAGTAGTGGAAACCAGCGTTCGTAGCTGAAACGATAATAGCGAACTAAGATTATGTGGTAGCATTTAAATATGGATGTTAGGGGGAAGGAATCGGAAACTAAAATCCAATTTTTCTGGTGTTCTACTTTATGTTTTGGTTTGTAGTTTTGGAGTATATGAAGTCATAGGTAGCATGTTTTGTGTTTCTCAAATAATGGGGTGTCAGATGGTAGAGTTACTCCATTGTTATGAAATGCTTAGTTTTGGGACAGGATTAGATTGGGGGATGATTGTACATAGCTAGGCAAGCTTAGTGTTTGTCGCATGTCGTGACCTGTTATCTTTGAAGTTCTCTATGGGTGTGGCCCTTGACGGATTCAAGCTGGACATTCTTTCTTTGTTTAAAGTCCTCTATGAATCACTTGCTCTAGTGAACTCTGTTTTATAAACACGAATTAGTGAGAGCTGAGCAATCGGCTAATAGATTATTGGACTTGACAGTACTGTTTCCATATCCTGATTTTTCATATTAGTAAAGGATGGCTAATTGGTAAATAAGTCGAAGCTGTATTATAGTGTACACAGTGTTTAGGGTAGAGTTGGAGTACAGCCTCTTTTTTGCGTCCTGATGTACAGGTAGTTCAGTGCAAAATGGGATTTTTATCACTGGATGTTAAGGAACAAGCATTTTTGCTATAACGGCAGAGATATAGAGCATAATGGCTTGATACTGTGTACAGGATTATTTGACAATTGCGTCTAGCATATGTATAAACGTATCTATAAAGAACATACCATGCCATTTTGATTTTATCGTACTTTCTCTGGAATAAATTTGTTTGGGTGGGTGGCATATGTCTAACCACCTTAAAGAATTTCAGTTCAAACTTGTTTACTTATTGGAACCTAATTTCTGCACCATCTTGGATTTTGATGATTTTGATAGTAACAAACCAGTCTTGGGTGGGGATCATCCCCACCCCACATGGTAAGCCGTTCAACCAACTCCTCCAAGAAGGGGAGAGGTCAAGGGATCAAAACCTGTTGAGTGCGGAGCTATTTTGTGGTGGTGAACCCGTTAGCGAAAGCTGGTTTAAATGGTCCTCCGGATTTACGGGTTATTCGGTTGATCAAAGAGAAATCCTTCGAGATTTTCTTTTTAGAAAAAAAACAGTCATGGGTGGTGGAATCCTCAGTGTCTTGCCTATGGCTTCCTTTAGGCTATTGATTAACGATGCATCCTTATCACAGTGCATAGGTGTTCTTAAGGAAGGTTGCGCATATTTTTTCTCCCTCTCCTTCCTTTGCACCGTAATTGGAAGAACTCTGAAAAATTTTGGATGATTGCTACGGATTCACCTCATCCATCTTACCTTCACTTGTGCCAACTTTGCTATGCCAAGAGTGTTGTTGTGTCACTCTTGTGATTATGATTTGATGATTGTACCGACTGCCGCAGTTCTGTTCGTATTTTGTGTACTTGAGAAAATACGTGAGACTTGCTTCCCAAAAAAAAAAAAAGGTCTGGCTAGCAATCAGCATTTAGCTGCCATAGTGAGAGAGTGTCGATGTTCTCCAAGTCTCTAGTACTATGTTCTTGATGGTTTAGGTTCTCTTGACAATACTTTGTTGGACACCGCAGTATCGGCAAATGAGGCGCAGAGAACAGGATCGTGTTGCAAGGATGGATGCTGACTATCAGAGAAGGAGAGAGATGGCTGAATTTGAATTGAGACGGGAAGAACGAACCAGAGCTGCTGAAGAAAGAACAGGAAAGAAGCGCTTGAAGCGCCAGAAGAAGAAACAAAGAAGAAAAGAGAATAGAAACGAAGGAAACGCTGACGGAGAAGGTAAAGGAAAAGAAGAAAGCTCCGATGCTAGTGGAGAGGCTGGAGACAGTGAGAATGAACAGCCTAAGGCTGGCAATAGAACTTCTTAACCCTGCAACAACCACCTATTACGTGTCCAAGCTCTGGTGAGCATTCTGTGGTCGGATCCTGTAGAAGCAGAAATTTCGAAATCCATAGCGATTCGATATGTAACAGGTTTATCATCTGAACAGTGAAGATCTATTACTAGATCATTTCAAGGTGGACATGTTGTGGAAGTACATGGCAAATGCAAGGTAGTACAAACCATTTTCTGCTATTTTAGTCTTTGAAATGTTGATGCAAAGTAACAATACAGCTGAACCAATTAGTATAAAAACTTCAACCCATGAACGGTATGCCAAACGAAGTGCCACCTGAATTTTTTTTATTAACCTCTAGGCTGATGGAGCGGCATGCTCTTTTGTAGGAGGAGCAGACCTGTAAAGAACCCATCTTGGATCAAGTGAGGATGAGTGCTTAATATTGAATCTGCAAACAGGAGCACATTGTCATCGATGCGCTCCTTGCTATCAGGCATGTTACATGCAATGTGGCACAATAGGTCCAACGCTGTTGCTCCAACCTTCGGCTCCAGGAAGACTAGTTGGACCAGGTACTTGACCACTCCAGCATCCACCATAGTCTTGGTGTTATTGAGAGAAAAGGGGGTCATCATTACTGATGAATTTGTTAAGCGTCACAACAGCCTCTTTGGACACCTCTGCCTCTCTATGGTCGAGTAGCTCCACCAGCGGGCAAATGATCCTAGTCTCCATGCCCTGTAATTTTCTTGACAGATTGCCTACGGCCTTGATGCACGTGAAGAAGCTTCCTTTACTGCGAGCTCTAGCACCGATTTGCCTGCTGCTTTACGTGCAAAGACTTCCAGCCCCCATTTGTTAAACGCCGACCTTAGGTATCGACTTCACTAGGTATCGACCTGGTGAGAATTGTCCTTATTCAAATGGGTTTTGCAATGGCAAGTTTGAGTTGGAAAAGAGACGCTTTATTACCCTTTTAGGTTCTATGAGGACTGGAATGGCGTTCTGTGCTGCTGCTGGATACATCAAAGTTTTGCTTTCCTGTCGCTAAAACGATCGGCGCGAAGTAGCAGGCAACGTTTTGTGTTAACTGATCTCGTTACCTGTACGCATGCTTCAAATTTGTCATATTGAATTTCACCAGATCAGTCTAAAACATTTGCACGCCATATGTAATGTTTGTGTTGCTACAATCTTTCTTCGATCAGTTGTTTGTTGTTTCATTTCTGTTTCTGCTTGCGGGCGTTGTACCAGCGATGATCCTCAATAGCAATGAGGATCGATCGGAGGACCCAACCACGACAGATGCAGCCATGATCGGTCGCTTATCTTTCCTGAAACATGGTAGGCTCTACGCACCTATCAATTATCAGGTGGTAAATGGTGAGAACTGCAGTATCATATCAGCTATATGTTGGCAAAAGCTTCAACCCTGCCAAAGAGGCAACTCACCATGTAAAACTACAATACATGCACGGTGACAGCAGCCCTCATCGTAAAATACAAAGCCGCGACTGTACGTGTGTATTGTTCTGGTTAATGGCGGTCCTTGGATTAATGGTCATACAAGGAACATTTATATCGAGACCGGCTTGTTCTGTTTCACATGCTGCATGATCCGGTTCTGATTCGTCCATGATGAGCCGATCTTCTGTCTAGTGAGTTGCAGCCAAATCTGTAGTTACATTGGATTATTGAAGGAATGAACTTTAGATCCTTCTTGATAACACTCCGATTGGAAAGATGATCCCGGCTTATGGTGCAATCTGCTGCCTCCTAACGCCGGTCTGGAATTTCCGACCCTCTACCATTTAGTTATGTCTTGTTCCTTTTAACCATTAAAAGTGATCAAAGATTAATATGATGAGCCATTTGGCTTAGGAGCTAAGAAAATCTTTTAACAATGGCCAGCAGCGGCCACGCAGGTGAGATTTGATGAGCCCATAAGTCGAATTCATAGATGGTATCTTCTTCGATATTGATGTTTAGAAGATGATCTTGTGGCATTGGCATGTATATGACTCCCCGCTTAGGAGGAAACAATCAATTATCATTGAATTAAACGTTTTTTAACTTTGAGACGAGATTACGATCATGTCAAGTGTCTGTTCTATAAAATCAACTTTCTTTTTAACAGAGATCAAGATTTTATTATAAAAAAAACAAATCTTACGAATAATAAAAACATAATCCTCATTGTAACGTCATCTTGAAAGTACTATCAGATGCTCCGCTGCAAACCCATTAATGAAAAATGGGCCCTCTCTTTTGAGAATTCAAGGAGCACGTATAGGAATCGTTGGCAATGACACGAAACGCATTTGACCTAGTTCTATCTCCTTTGGAGAATCGAGTTTTTGACGGCATCAAAGTCTACTCAGCGTGAACTCAACCCTAAACAGATGGGTCTTTTCTTTGATAAAAGAATAAGCATCAATCCTTGAAAAATTCACCTGTCTAATTTATATTTATGACGGGTCTCATGGTCCTTCTTATTCCAAATTTGTGTTATTCCACTCTCTCACGCTCTCCATAAATTATCCATTTATGAAATGTCATGATTTTTTCAATCCTTCGTTACAATATATCATATCCGTCTTATAAAACTTGAAGAAAGGATGATGACCCATATGGAATGTCAGCTATCCATCCAGCAGATTGCAAACCGTTTGTACAACAAGAAAGGCTTCATCAAACAAAACGGTGCAAGATTAAACATCATAATATCGGAAGGTTGATTAAACATCATACTCACATCATACTAACATTCCCACACGCATTAAAACACTATCATACAATTGTAATCACCAGCCAGTCAGTCAGTCAGTCATGTGCGACCACGCCGCCAGTGGACCCCACACTCTGCCTCGTCGTCCCCACTTGCCGGCTCAAAACAAAACCCCTCTCTCTCTCTCTCTGTTCATATTCCCCCATTTCCCCTCCACCTCCATCACAAACCCCTCCCCATTTATCCCATCCAAAATCAACAAATAATCGAGAGATTATTCATTTTCTCGGATCGAGTTCGAGCATTATTATTATTAGGATGAGACAACCCGATACGAGGCCGGCGATCACCCTCTCCGGCGAGATGCTGGTGAAGCAGAAACTCGTCCGCCCGATCCAACTCGCCGACCAAGTGATCAAAACCGCCGACGAGGCCTCCTCGTTCAAAACCGAGCTCTCGGAGCTCAAATCCAAGACGTCGAAGCTCGCCGACCTGCTCCGGCAAGCCGCCCGGTCGAGCTCCGACCTCTACGACCGGCCCACGCTGCGGATCCTCGACAACACCGAACAGGTCCTCGAGAAGGCGCTTTCGCTCGCCGTCAAGTGCCGGTCGGGGAATGGGATTCTGAAACGGGCGCTGACGATTATTCCGGCGGCCGCGTTCAGGAAGACGGCCTCCATGGTGGATAACTCTGTTTGGGATGTTTCGTGGCTGCTGAGGGCTTCGGCGGGGAATGGTGATTCGTCGGATTCGAATTCGAATTCGAATTCGGATCTTCTTGGACTCCCTCCGATCGCGTCCAATGAGCCGATTTTGTGTCTGATTTGGGAGCAGATCGCCATTCTCCATCATGGATCCCTGGAGGATAAGTCCGAGGCG
This sequence comes from Drosera capensis, assembly GCA_001925005.1. Taxonomy (NCBI): domain Eukaryota; kingdom Viridiplantae; phylum Streptophyta; class Magnoliopsida; order Caryophyllales; family Droseraceae; genus Drosera; species Drosera capensis. Next base: position 100,611 of record LIEC01011915.1, read on the forward strand.
GCCGCTTCCCTCGTTTCGCTGGCCAAGGATAATGATAGGTATTTACTGGAAACCAATTGGCAATGAGTGTAATATTTTTGTTGCATCTGATGTGTGTGGGTTTGCTCTGTGAATAGGTATGGTGAGCTGATTGTGAAGGAAGGCGGTGTGGGGCCTCTGTTGAAGCTGATCAAGGAGGGGAAGATCGAGGGGCAGGAGAACGCGGTGAAGGCGATGGGGCTGCTAGGAAGGGTTCCGGAGAGCGTGGAGATGATGGTGAAGGCGGGGGTGTGTCAGGTGTTCGCTAAGATACTGAAGGAAGGGAACATGAAGGTGCAGGCGATGGTGGCGTGGGCGGTGGCGGAGCTGGCGGAGCACTATGTGAAATGCCAGGATCATTTTGCACAGCAGGGGGTGGTTAGGCTGCTGGTCGGGCATCTCGCTTTCGAGACTGTCCAGGAGCATAGTCGGTACACTGTTGTTGGTGGTAATGGTCAACAGAGGCCTAACTCGGTTCATCAGGCCGCGGTTGTTATGGTTTCGGGGAATAATGGGGCGGGGGGATCTCAGGGTTTGAATCATCGTGATCATGGTTTTGTTGATCATGATGACCATTATACGCAGATTCCTCATCCGAGCGGGAGGGTGTTCCCGAGTCATAATACGTTGCATAAGGTTGTAACCAGCACGATGGCAATGAAGGCTCAACCATCGTTGAATGGCGTTCAGAAGAATGGGAATAATGGGTCAACGAGCAATGGGAAGGGGGCGGGGGTTCCGAGTCAGAGTCCGCTTCATCATCTGAGCAGCGGCAGCCACCAGCAGAGTCTAAATGGGAATGTGGACAAGGGGAAGGAAGCGGAGGATCCGGCCACCAAGGCTGACATGAAGGCTAAGGCTGCTGCCGCTCTCTGGAGACTAGCCAACGGAAACCCTGCCATCTGTCGCAGCATAACGGAGTCAAGAGCATTGCTGTGCTTCGCGGTGCTCTTGGAGAAAGGGTCTCCGGAGACCCAGTACAACTCCGCAATGGCTCTGATGGAGATAACCGCAGTGGCTGAGAGGGATACTGATCTCAGGAGGTCGGCGTTTAAGCCCAACTCCCCTGCTTGCAAAGCTGTAGTTGAGCAGCTCCTGAAGGTCATAGAGGAGGCAGATGCGCACTTCCTGGTGCCATGCGTCAAGGCCATAGGGAATCTGGCAAGAATGTTTACAGCCACGGAGACCAGGTTCATAGGTCCATTGGTGCAACTCCTCGAAACGGAGAATGCTGAGCTGTCGAGAGAGGCTGCAGTCGCGCTCACCAAGTTCGCCAATGGTGATAACTATCTTCACTTGGATCACTCAAAGGCGATTATCAGTGCTGGTGGAATCAAGCACCTGGTTCAATTGGTCTACTTCGGGGAAGCAATCGTTAAAGCCCCGGCTTTGGTGCTGCTGTGCTACATTGCGTTTAATGTGCCCGAGGAGCTGGTTGGAAACGACGTGCTCACCGTCCTGGAATGGGCGTCGAAGCAGCCTAACTTGACTCAGGATGAAAGGGAGGGCTTGCTCCTTGAAGCAAAGAGCAAGGTTGAGCTATATCAGTCCCGAGGTTCGAAATGAACTCCATTCTTTCTCGTCATCGCTATTTTTTTGGTGGCAAAACATTCGATTCTGTTGTATTTGATATCTATTGACGTTTGATGATGCTATATTCGTTGTTCGATTATTGTTGTGCATTTTGTATTCTTGTTCGTTTTGCACATACAAGCTTCTTGGCAATGCAATGTGAAAATTAGTTGATTCATTTGTTACTCTATGATATCATCTCTTTTTGCAACTTGTGTACAGTTTTTTGGAAGCAGTCTCTTTTGTGCTCATTTCCAGGAACAAACTTTGACGTTTGCGTTCACCTGCATCGATCCATCATTCTCCTTTCAGTTTTCTCGCTTTTGGCTTTTCTTTATAACGGGGGACCGCTACGTCGTAGAGATCGTTCCCTAAAATCATATTCGGGACGTCATTACCCGGAGCTGTCGACGGAACTTTGCTTTATGTGGCATATGTTCCATGCACGATGGTCCTGCGACGCGATAGGGCGGGGCGCCCATATTCCCTATGACAGCGATTCCGAGCCACACTGTAACGTTACGAGGGAGCCACGGAACGAGGTTAGGCTAGTCTATACTGGCGTTCATCAAACACCGGTAAACATGGACATGACCATTGAGGCACGCTTTTCGGCATTGGTCCGAAAACATAAGATGGAATGGCTGTTCCGATTGTGAACATTCGCACATGCTATTCCTGCGAAGATGGAGTCAATGAACTGACGATGAAAAAGGTTTGGGAAAAAGATGCCCTGTTGTTCCCGATAAACAAATTGCTATTCACACCCTCTAAATCAGATCCTCTATAAAAATAAACGAAAATAATGAAGAAAATAGCGAAGGGGCGTGGTGAGATATGTGGGTGATTAGCACCCCTCTTTCCGGAGAAAAAAACAAAACAAAAACCCTAATCATCAAACAACATGGCATCGTCTAGTTCAGGTACTTTCAACATCAAATCAATGCAGATAATGCACGTATCATCTGTATATTCATCTTATTGGAATTCTGTACATTTTTGCTCGCACAAGGTTAACCTAAGTTCTGGATTTTAAACACCGATTTAATGTTATAATTCAAGGAAGAGTCCAAGAGAGAAAATCATCTTTTAATCCGTCTGAATAGAATCTATATATGAACTATCCAATTATTAATGTAAAAGTTTAACCTGATTGATTATATATTATTCACATATATATTCGATATAGGTGAACATGTTCATACATATCCTCAACACTAACGACGTCAGAAACCTATAGGTCCGTTTTGTTATGATGCACACACTTACAGGCAGTAGCAGCGACGAAGTCAGGAGTTGAATTGTGATCATGGCAATAAGGGAGTTGGATCCTCTATTGTTGTTTATTTGAAATTAAAAAAGAATTAAATCATATTAAGAAAATATCCATCTTAAAAAAATAAAATATATGAGAAACTTAATAAAAATAACCCAATAAAAAAACAAATCATAAACCACTTAATAAATATGAATAGTTGGATTGAATGAACAATTGCCCTTGTGTTGCCGTGGATCCAATTCCGGCCATAAGACCAAGAAGATGCTGTTGATGCATTCCTGTTTGTGAACTTACAGGATCTGTGCTTATCTGATTAGTTAAGAATTGACCGATGAATGCATTATGTCTCAAACAAATTTATTTTGCCAGGCTGAAAATAAACAAAGGACAAGCTTTATATTATGCACCTTTCTTTTCTGCAATTGGGAGACCACCACCAAGTATACCCTTTGAAAGCAACCGAAGTTGGAGAAAAGTAGAATTGACTGAATCTGATGTGCTTGAACAAGCCCAAGCCCAAGAAGAGAAAGAGACAAGACCGCATCCACATAATCAAACAACTTGTGCAAATAGTCTTATTTTATTCGTGTGTGAGAGTGATGATGTGAAATGGAACTTTTGAGTAATTTTTTTATGATATAAAATAGATGATTGATTTTAAATTAGTCAAATATTTTTTTGTTTAGAAAAAAAAAATTGATTGATTTTATACGTGTGTAATTACGATCAAAAGTAATTTTTTTAATATAAACTTATCGTAAAATATTAAGTATAAATCATATATTTTAATCTAATAAATATCGTGAGATAATCAGACGTGATTTGATATGAAAACAAAATTTATATTCATATATATATATATAATTATACACAATATATATATATATAATATGATCGGATAAAATTGTGTAAGTTCTCTCTCACACTTAACTTTAAACAAGAGTTTTTATTATTGTGTAAGTTCTGCTGAGTGATGTCCGTCGAAATTGATATATATATAATATGATCGGACAAAATTGTGTAAGTTCTCTTTCACACTAACTTTAAACTAAGAGTTTTTGTTATTGTGTACGTTCTGCTGAGTGATGTCCGTCGAAATTGATATATATGAAGATTTTTTCTAAACTACGTTGAACAAGGCACTGGATCGCCTGCTGCGTCTGTAGTACAGCACCAACGACCCAACGATAAATAAAAACAACTCAACCATAAGCATACGATTTTTTCAAACTTGATTGTGATCGAATGGTGTTGGTGCAAGACAACACCAATACTGCAGAGGGGGAACCCAGGTCCGTTCAATAATCAGATGATTATGCAACGTGGTTCGAAAGAGACATGAGCCTCGATACATAGAAAAATCACATGACTTGGGAAAAAGTATTCGAACCTGTGCCGGTCAAAACGCAAATGGAATGAGAGTGGATTCCCACGAAGCAAAGAGATAGAATAGAACAAACAACCATGTTTGACCAAATTAAAGAATGACATGGTGTGAATTCGTTTTTCCAACCTCAAAGAATCGGTGATGTGCAGTGTGTACTGTTTTCACATTTGCTTTAAGTATTATGCATCTGCCACATTTATAATCTAGACCTCACAATCCGGGGATCAGGCATATGAATCATTTTTATTCGTTCGATGTGTTGCATAATCTAGAGCTTCGCCAGCTTGACCTTAGTCGGATACGATCTTCGCTCAAGAATAGTGAGATCTTTGCTATAAAATTGAATGAGTCCGTTCGCGTCTTTTAATAAAAAATCAGAACTTCAATCTGAGTGTCGAACCTGAGGGGCAGCTCTTCCGCTACCGAGCTTGTCACATAAGGTTGTAAATGAGCCGAGTCGAGTCGAATCAGACATGATTTGGGTTCGGCTCGTTTAAGTAAATAGTAGGTTCAGACTTGAGGTTATGTTTGATTCGAATCTAATCTAATGAAACATATCAGGCATGTTTCATAAATAGCAAGGTTTGGACATGGCTTGGCTCAGCTCATTTATTCACTCGAGCCGAGTCAAGCTCGAGTCGAGTCGGATTTTTTACGAACAAATTATAATTTTATTCAAATTTAAGGAAAAAAACTATTATCAAAATCACAATCAAGTCAATCAAATTGATAAAATTAACGATTCTATAGTGAGCATCAACATCATGATATATTTGTCCATAAAAGAGCATGTAGTACTCATCAGTTTGTATTAAAAACCAAATATAAAAAGGCTTTCTAAGAGCTCTACCATAGACATGTATTGCATTGTTCAATATGCTATTAGTCAATGAGCTAGTCATGAATCATGTGGTGTCACGAATTCTGGAAGAAGTGCACCCTACTCCTTACTAACTTGGAACGACATTGTGCAATCTTGGTCAGGTCCAAGAGTGATCGTGTTTATAATTCTGATGACCGATCAGCCGATCACCCAGCTGTATCAAAAAAGGAACAGCATAGTTCCTTAACTGATGAAAAAATAAAATAAAAAAATTAACAGGTAAAATATAACTCCTATAATATGTCCATGGTTGCATAGAATTCCATTAGGTGTATCTTCCCAGATTCATTTCTCATGGACAAATGCACCATTCTGATTTTGAGGCTACAAAGAGTGCTGATATGGAACCTTAATGCGTATACAACTACAACCTACATACTCAAACCTAAGGACACATCATTTTTGAATGCATCAGTGATAACAACAATAAATCAAATCTTTATCTTACGATGTGGATTTTGAAGAACTGCAGAGAAAATAGCATCATTCTTTTCCTTTGAGAAGTTAGACGATCAACCTTATAATTACGAGCCTAAAATGTTGCCAGTTACGAAGAACCGGAGCATCAGGAAAATCGAGGTCTACAAATCAAGCTTCCAGTGATGCCTTGGGTTCCTCATTTGCTGCCTAAAACTTCTCCAAGCAATATTATCGAGTAACCTTCTATTGCTGACGCAGTAGGCGGGGCTGAGGCGGATGCCAAAGTGATTATCAAAACCGAAGTGGTTGTTGAGAACATATACATGTTATTCTTTTTCGTGAAATAATAGATGTAATATGATAATTTATATTTGCTGAATTTATATAAATTTTGATGAAGTTTTTTTTTTGTGCGATAGTTGGTTTATTATAACAGATGATAAAAAAATTAATATACTAAAAATTCAATATTTTTTATATAAAAAATTTATTAATATATTATTTATATTTTGAAATGATCAAAATAATTTCTTCATATTATTAAAGAACGTGTAGAGATAACTATCTACTCTTATTATTGACAAGGATACAAGTAGTTTTTTAAACCTGAACTCTACTGCCATCTTTTGATACCATAAATTCAACCACGTGAAAACAGCAAGCCCACGCATAGTCCAGCCCAACCACCCACAAGCCCACAACGCAAATCGGACCCCACCACGCACCACACAATCCCACAAAACCTCTCCAAATTCCCCTTCTCCCATAGGGCTCCCCTCTTTCGATATAAACCCCCAAATCACAACCTGCAATACGCTAGAAACAATCAAAATCAAAACCCTAGAATCAACTTCTCCTCGTCAATGGCGCAGAACGAGCAGAGATCCCGCGGCGTGGTGCGCTGGTTCAACGAGTCCAAAGGCTACGGATTCATCAAGCCGGATTCCGGCGGCGACGACCTGTTCGTCCACCAGTCGGCCATCGTGTCCGAGGGCGGGGGATTCCGCACTCTTTCCGAGAACGACGTCGTCGAGTTCGTCGTCGACGACAACAACTCCAAACCCAAGGCCCTCGACGTCACCGGCCCCGACGGAGCCCCGATTTCATCCAAAAGGGGCGGGGGGTTCGGTCAAGAGCGGGCACATGTCGAGGGAGTGTCCAAATGGCGGCGGCGGCGGCGGGGGGTTTGGTCCTGGTGGGGGGAGGAGAAGTGAGGAGTGTTACTCGTGTGGCAAGAGCGGGCACATGTCGAGGGAGTGTCCAAATGGCGGCGGCGGAGGGGGGTTTGGTTCTGGTGGGGGGAATTGCTATAATTGTGGGCAGCCGGGACATTTTGCGAAGGAGTGTGGACAGAGCGGCGGCGGCGGCGGTAGTGGTACGTGTTTTAGGTGCGATGGGTACGGGCACATGGCTAGGGAATGTGTTCAGGGAGGTGGTGGTGGTGGGGGATATGGCGGCGGGCGTGGGTTCGGTGTTGGCGGTGGAGGAGGAGGAGGGTGCTATTATTGCGGATTGCCGGGGCATTTCGCAAGGGAGTGTCCGAATCAGTAGGGAAGGAGGAGGATGCAGTGGTGATGGTGCTCTCTCTTATAATTGTCTGATGGGATAGTTGATTGTGGTTATGCTTTTGGGTTTGGGTTATTTATTGTTTTGCTATGTTCTGCGGTCAGTTATACAGTTCGGATGATGCTCTTTGTCTATATGGTATTAAGGTCTAGCTTTGGGGTTTGATTGTTCGTGGGATCTTGTTATGTTTTGTCGGATTGTTGTTCGGTTTTGTGGGCGAAATTTTTGATTGAATGGATATGCAATCGGTTGCTTGGTACTCAGAGATAATTGTTTTTCTCTGCCATTTTGTTGTTCTCTTGTCTACTCATGTTGTGCTTGCCTGACAATTTTATATTGCATGTTTGTGTGATTACCGTTTAGCTATATGCAGGGCTTCTTTAATTTCTAACGGGCAATTGTGCCTCTAGATTTTCCGGCCTTTGAGAGATGAATTTATTCGGAATCATTTGCTGGTGTTGTCATCTTGGGCTTCGATAATATTTGTTATTCTGTGTTGATACTGCTAGATTTTAATCCTTGGAGTTAGGACCGAACAGTTTCATATTTTTTTAGGTGCTATATGGTTTGGAGTTGTTTAGATGGATATGGCATCCGATTATGAATTTGTAATTGATTGTTGTTATGTTGGGTTGAAGGATGAGATTGCAATTGTTAGTTCAGTGTCAATGACCAATTTGTGGTCTGTTTGGATAACCCTAGAAGTTTTTAGTTAGTAAACATGTCTTTATAGTTCGGTGGTTGAGTTTGTGCCACCATATTTGCTCTCCATTATCGGTGATCATTTTTCACAAGGGGTTTCTTCAATTTGGCCGTTCATATATTCTTGCAGTTGTTTTCTTCCATTGTACATATATTCCCTCGCAGTTCTTGGTCAAGTTCTGGTTTGTAGTTTTACGTGCATTTAATGTCTCTCTGGCGGCAATCCCATCTGAAGTATGCTACAAGAAGATCTCCCCTTAGTGACCTTATTGCAAAGAATTGGCATTTCTGTTCTGTATCAGTCTTCCCCTAAGTGTAGTTAGTAAAAAAAAACACGTATTATTGAAACGAGTCAATCTTATACACGTATTAAACACAAACATTTCTTTACAATTAAATATATTTTCTGTATGATTTTAGTATTTCTTTCTCGTATTTTACTAACCATGCCCCCCCCCCCCCCCCCCCCCCAAGTTCTTTTTTTTTTTTCTTTCTCCTTGATTCTGTTAAAAACTGCCTCTAAATTGCTGACTTCTGTTGCTCACTCCCGGTTGCCCTGTTCATCTTCTAGTCTTTACCATGATACCTCCCAACGTTTGATTATTCACGGACATCTTAACTCATTCAGTTTACCCAAGTTTGTTGGCGTGAAAAGAACTACTGGTTTGTGGAAGTCGTGTAAGTTGGGGTCTAGGATAACTCGAGTGAAGTTGCCTGTCCTCTTTGCTAGAGTGCTGCTCCCGTGTGAGCTTGTTTCAGTTCTTATTGTTTGGTCCCGTGCTCGTCCTTGAACGTTTCTTGTGCTTGGGTGGAAGTGCCACTGTGTTAAAGGCCAAGGGAACGGGTGTTTGCCTTGGCTGATTGCGTGGATCATTTTAGTTATCGGCCCTCTGTTTAGCTGCAACTATTGTTTCTTATTGTGTTGTCGTTGGCTCCCTCTGTGTAATGTGATATTCCTTGTTCTCCATGGCTCTGAATCATGCTTGATGTCATCATTTTAGCGGGTCCTTGTTTGTAAACTATCCCAAATGCTCAATCCTGAGCTTGGCTTATATGATATTAGGTCACACTGGTTTGGTTTCAGCAGGCGTTTTTAAAACAAATCTTGAGTTACATTGTCTTGCCCAACTTGTTTTTATTACACAAATTAGCCAGGAAAATATGAATCAAGATATAATCACGAAAACTGTACTTGATTCTTGGTCAAATGATGGAACGACTGGATTTGCCGAACATACCCATATATTGATGAATCCACAAAACATTTTATATAAGATTAGCACAGTGTGACAACTAAACATTTCAGTGATTTGAGCTCAAAGTATGACATAGTTTATCAAGACAATTGAAGAGAAAACAACACAGTACATACTGCCATCACAATATAAAACAGGAGGCAAATGCTTCTACATTGTTGGGTGCAAGCACCCTACACAAGAGTAAGATCCACAGACACACACACACTAACCTAAAATAAATGTCGATAACACATGCATAAATATTCCTCGCACTTGAGATAAATACGGGATACCAATGATCTCTATCATGTGGAGATCAAGATTGATAGCTACCAAGACTCCACACTTCTTTTGGTCATGAGTTGCAAGCAGGAAGGATCACTGTGCCTCAGATCAAAGCTGCAGCTCCAGTCAGCCACGGCACACATCCTCATGTTTTCCATATCGTGATCTTATCTCAGAATAGAATCGGAAATCTTACCTCAAAATTCTGAGCAGTAATGGATAACAATGATCCTTCTCATAGTTGGGTCAGGACTCGTTGCCATCCATGAATTCCTGATGCCGGCTCCAAACATCATGATCATACTTTTCTGATAAGCTGAAGCACAGTCCTTTGTCTTTGATTTCCTCCAAAAACTTGTCCAATGAATCACCTCTTCTGGGGTTGAACAATATAGCTTCGGAAGGGCCAGAACTCTTAAACAATATATTTATCGTTTGAGAAAGGCCTTTGTGAAATTCCTTGAAGAAGGTGCTGCCAAGAGAATGCAATTGAGCAGAAAATCGAACAAACTAACTTCAGAACTTGCAAGATAATCTGACTCGTTGGATGGTGAGATCTAGCATGCATCAAGAATGTAAGCTCAAAGCCCACAAGATAATTTTTCCGGTTTTTCTTTTTGATCAAGTAAACTCTTTCCGATTTGTAGACAAGTCCTCACAGTAACCAAGGTCGGGTTGTTCGTGAAAAGCAGTTTTAGCGTTTGAACATTTCCACACCTTTAATGTTTAAATGATGTAAAACCTCCAATTACAATGGCTATAAAATGTTTAAACAACTTGCAGTACCAAGCGCTTTCAAGCCAAAGTTCGCACGTGGTAGGTTAGATGGCTTATTAAACCTAGTTTTAGAGCACTGATGGGAACAGCTTATCGAGAAACACTTGGCATAACACTGTCGATATGAACTCCTCACTACATCTAGAAAACTTTACTTGGGTCTGAAAATTGCTGAACACAATCAAGTTTTACCTCTATTCGTAAACCTTAGCAAATATGAGTCATCGCATTATTACAGATTCAAAGATAACATCTGCCAAAACAGCAGACATCTGCCAACAATGGGAAATTGAAGCTCCCGAGTATCATAAATTAGATGCAGTGCGCAAACGGACGATGTAATTGAGAACAACCTTCGGAGACGATGTAATAGAGAACAAGGAGATGATAGATTGTTGTTGCCCCAACTCCCCACTGACAGGCCTTCTATGGTGCACCACCACTAATCCAGCATTGACTATGAATTCGCCCGCCGTCTTCCATGGAATAGCCGACATGCCTAACAATCGTGTTTAATTGGCAACTTTGTGAACTTGGCGACAAATAGCCCGCTAGTTTTCGAAGTCACAGGGTCAAATCGCAGGGTATTTGGTATTCGCCCACTCTTGCAAGGCCAATTCCTTGCAGCTTCTATCTGTTGTAGCTCTGCAAGGCCAATGAAAACCATGCACATAAAAGCTGAAGTGCATCATGTTTTGGCGTATGGTGTGGTGAGGGTTCAGCGGATAAATACATAGGGAGCACAAGAACAATAAACGGAGTTCTGTACGGACATGGATTTATTGATGGACGAAACCAGTAAAAAGAAGATTTATTGGTGTAATAACCACTCAAATGCTCACAAGCTTACTAAAATAACAAACAAAGCCTTTACTTACCAGCCAATTTGTTGTCCGAAAGGAACTTCAAAACCACGTCTTCATTTTGAGCAACTGTCAAGCTATTACAGAAAACAAAGGTTAAGAAAAGAAAAGAAAAAAAAAACCAAAGAAGAAGAAGAAAAGAGCCACAATCACTACTGGGGTTCCGTACTTTAAGCTCATCACCACCTTTTTTATACCGAGAACAAAAGTATTATAGTAGCAACAATCACTGTTCCACACTCATTGGAACATCTGGTTTTCCATGCCTTAATTTTGCATACCTAACAATAGATCGCTTGGGTCCATTACATACGAACGTTTGGGAGAAAATAGTGACCATCCATAACATTTCTTATGTATCACATTTATATTTAAACTACTTTCCCTCCTTTTTTGTGGCAAGCTTCAAGTCGACAGACTAGAATACCTGCAAGTGCTGTAAATGAGCGAACCCCCGATTTTTAGTAGTCTGAACCCATTTCTTAGAAGTTGCAACTGCAGTAAATGAAAATAAAAGGTGTCATCAGGAGAGAGTCAACAGCCAGTTCAAAACTGGAAATCAATATCTATTAAGCAGCTCCTTTTGAGCAGAAATATCCACCAAACAGCGAGCAATCAGTTACATCTTTTAAGCCAATGCAAAGGCATACATCCACCAGATGGATGCTTCTTCTGAACCGAGCAAAAGCAATCAAACCAAGAGCAGTAATAACCAATGCAGTAAAGAGAAAAAAAGAGCACTCAATCAACAAAAGCCATGATAAATTCAGCCACGTAGCCCAAAATCCTTCATCACACAAGAAAAACAAACGACATATGAGCGATATTATGAAGGGTACACACCCATCTGTTGATGGACATTAACCAGCCAGCCAGTAGTGGATGCAAAACATCCAAAGTTTCAACATAATTGAGGCCTTTTCAGCACCTAGTTGACTCTCAAATGGGAAACCTGAGGCATCTAAGCAGCTGGTCAACCTCATGAGGAGCACAAGAAAGAATTCTAGGAGCTTCTCAAAATCAGATCCCATTGGAACACAAAAGCTAGCCTAAAAATCTAACTTCATTGGATGCAATAAAAGAACTCCACAGTTAGCCCGTTAAGCATTTCAGTTACCTGAAGATCAATCAAGCTATCTGTTCTGTCTGCATCTAATACACGCCTTTGAAGTGTTTCCCAACCCCAATGTTCGAACTTCTGGACATGCTTGATTGAGCCATCATGAGTACATTCTGCATCCACAAGCACCTGATTAAAATTCCTTCAGTTAACGACATTTAGATAGGATAGAAAGAATAAACCTTGAAAGATCAACCAAATAGGAAACACTAAACCAACTTAGAGAAGAGTAGTGTATAACAGTTCTTGTAGTGCCTGAATTTCGAACCCCCAAAAAGAACCTCATCAATAGCAATCTAAAAATTACCTTGTCGTAGCCATTGCTAGAAAAATCACGGTCTGCAACTACCTGGAACAGCTCATTTCTAGAGCACCCAATTACTCCAGAATGCCGCCCATAGTAGATTAGCTCTGGAGTCACACTAAGCAAGAAAAATTGCACGGATTTATTTCCCCTAACTTTAGCTGCATGCTTCCTTTCTTTCCACGGTCTCCTAGATGTCCACTCTCTATACGAATCAAGATTTTCCTCCAAAATGAGTTCACCTGATCAATACTATGCAATCAAACATCAGGGCAGATTAATAAGGTCACACTACCAATTGAACTTTCATGTACGACCAAAATGCAGCAATTGTTCTACTCGTCGATCAATCTGGCACCAGAATAGCAACAGAATGAAAGTTGCACGGTTCCAACAGAGAAATTCAGAAAATCACGCAAGCATAACAAATGAATACCTATAATACAGCTAAGAATCTATCAGGAGCATTACCTTCTTTGGATGTTGATCGATGACTAATTGGCACCAAGGAAAATGTGGCCCCGTCAGCAACAAACAGCCGGCATCGATCACCAAGGTCGTATTTTTGGATCATCGTCCTACAAGCTTCTAATCGATGCCTTGCAACATCAACACCAGTAGCCGAACCCGTGCCACCAAGGAGATCCAGTATCATGCAGAGTTTAGCACCTAATGTTGTAGATGGCAACGGAATGAAAAAGAGTGTCCCCAAAGATATAATGGACCCTAAAATATTATAACAGAAAAACAAAAACAAAAAGAAAAAAAAAGAACCGGCAAAAGAGTTCAAGAAATTTGTCTTCAGCCAAACACTTGAATATTAACCACAATTGTTTATGGGTAGTGTGATTGATAAAATAATGACACAACACAAATTTGTAGTATAACTATCAGATCACTGGCATAATAGTTGAAAATAAAAGGTGTGATCCAAGGAAGACTAGCCACAGCTATCCAAACGACCAAGAATAGAAGGATATGTAAACCAGAAGAATACATTATGCAAGCATGCAACGGCTAAATTGCAGAAATGGCTATGAATTTCTTACTATCTTGTGGGAAAATATGACAGAAACAAGGGAATTGCACAGAACAGCTCGCAAGTAGCAAGATGAATGCATTCACATGGAATGGCCAATTACCGGGAGCAGCACATAGATCAAGCACATGGTCTCCAGGCGAGATGCCCAAGGCCATAACAGCAGCACCAGAAGAAGCATCTATTCCATATATCTGATACGCATCAGCAACAAGAACCGCATAATAAAAAGACAGAAGAAACCAACAAACTTTCCAAGTTCGATCAACTCCATATTTACAAACACACCGCAAATACATCTAAGCTCCATCTGTATTGCTTGGAGGTTCATTTGATTGGGTTTCAAAAGAAGTGCTTGGAGGTGATTATGGCTTATTGCGGATTAATATGGTTAAATACCATAAGCCAAACGCAGTATGTATAATTCATGGTCAGATTCTATAAGCTCCTTCCAATAAGTTGTTGAGATGAGCACTCAAGACATAGTCATGGGAACTAAGAAGTGACCTTTTGAGCTACCCTAGCGAATTAGAACATCTATTATTCATTCTGTTCTTTTCAACTTAAGACAAGGCGTCCGAAATTCCTTGATGACATGTTATCATTTCCCATGTTTTCACCTTGCCTTCGCGGTATGCCTTGCTGCTTGCAATCTGAACATCCGGCTCCAACGAATAGAAGTTAGGCAGCCAACTCACTTCACTCAATTCACACCCAATCTCAGCCTCGATCTCCTTAACTTGATCTTCATACCGCGGCTTCAACCTTGCATTGCACACAACCATTTACCACCAAAATAATCACTACACAGCATGATATTCTCAGTCTGATTAAATAAGATGGAAGAATTCGATTGTGTGTGATGTTTCGATTCGATTACCTGATATAGCGTGGGAGCGAATCGCATGCGGTGTAAATCGAAGGGTCCAAACCATTCTCGTTGAGGAAATTGATGAAGGGTTTCGGCAGCGGCAGATCGGAGGTCGTCGCCGTCGTCATAGCGTCAGAGGAAGAGTGAACTGGGTTGGGTTAGTTAGAGGATGAAACAAGATTAATCATTGGATTCTAGAAATGAGACGGCGAAATAAATTTATAAACCCTAATTTAAATCTTTTTTAATAGAGGACGAATTCTTAAGGAGAGTTGATCATAACCAACGGTGACGGTATAAATTTAGATAATCAATAAATACGAACAGTTTGTTTGGAAAAAAAAACAATGCAAATTGTTGAATTTTATAATGGATTAAAAAAAAGAAATTATCAATTTAATCCGTCGGGTTAATTTATACCGGATGAACTCTTATTTTTTAAAACCAAATGGGATGTCTGTTATTTCTGTTATACAATCATCCGTAATAAAGTATAACGGATGGAATTGTCCAAAAATAAATCATCCGCTATATTTTATAGAACATGTAGAACAAAAAACTGTTAACCTGTATTGTTTTCAATCTCCCTAAATATATTTTTCTTGACGGAACAATAATAAAAAAAAAAAAGCAAACAACATCTCAACCAACATTAATCATACATTACAAAATCATCAAACATTCATCATACATTTATATTTGGTTATTATCCTTGATGTCGAGACATCTCTCGAATCTTATAAATCAACAACTCATAAAAAATCTTATATTTATAATTATTGATATCCTCGATGACTCAAATTAAATCCGTTATTTTGATCTATTATATAATATAATCCATATATTTCAACATATACATCCCCGCACTCATTCGGATTAATTTGCTGGGACCGTTTCTTACCCACAGACAACTTGGGGCCGATTATACATGGATTAGATAACTTAAACAAATCAAAAGGATAGAGTTTGGAGTTGACAAGTGACAACCCAACGGACAAACCCACCTGCCAAAAAGCTTCCTGACTTCAAACTCACTGATCCAAAAGGCTAACCGTCTAAGTCTATGAATCCTACTTCCGAATTTTGCAAATGGGCTCTAAATTCAAGAGGACAGTTATTTCTGAAACTGTGAGGAGGTCGCTACATGGTTGGAATAGCAGAGTGAAAGGCCGGCGGAAGGACGCAAATTCTGCTTCTATATCCGGCGTGCCACTGATCAGCGTCGACATTGGAGATGTAGAAGACCCCGTCGCTTCAAGCAGCAAAGGGCTAAGTTCCTCGGAGTCTCAAACACCTCTTGGGTACGAGGATAAAGCCTGACACTCGGGGCATCATTCCAGCAAGTCCACGACACATCATAAGGGATAGTGAAATGGAGGACTACGTTCATGATTGTGAGTATTTGAGACTAATTCTACTGAGAGAACTGGTGGTGTGCGGATTGCTCCCGCATGAGCTGATAGAATGGCAGCAACATTCTGAAGAGGGCAGCAACATTCTGTACGCTGCACACTTGAATGATCACATACCTCACATCAAGGGCTAAGCGTCGGACAATTGTTGATGTTCAAACCCATTGACTTATCGTCAAAGTGATTTATGTCTTGTTTTATCGCATTCTAGGCCAGGTTGAAGTCATCGAAAAGAGTGTGTATCCTAACTTGTAGCAACATGGATGGGCTTTTTTATTCAGGATGTCACTAACACAATTAGAACTTCTTTTCATGATAATTTTTCTGCCCATATATCAAATCATTGCATACTGCAATAGATGTCACGTTGTAAGAACATCTAACCTACAACTCAGGCTATATGTCATCAGCAACAATGCAAAACAAATCTACGATCTCATATAATCTCTCTCAAAATATGAGATACAAAGAAGACCAGATATATTTATATTACTCCTTTCGATTAAAAAAAAAAAATCATTCCAAGATTTCCATTCACTACAAACATTCAGCACAAAACTGATGGATGAGCAAGAAATGGCCTCGGTTTGTGCGCAGTGCCTTTGTGGTGAAGCAACGGAGAAGACGTGTGCCCAGCCCAGTGCTACATTCGAAGCGAAATTAGCATCACCCGGTAAAAACGCGGGAGCGTTCCCCGACATACTCCACGCGTCAACACAACGCAACCATCAAAACCGCTTCATCTCGATCACAGCCATTCCTCCTCGGCCACCACCGCCACTGCAGCAATGGCGTCGCAGGATTCTAAGCAGAATCGCCCATCCCTCTACCCCGCCGTCGACCTCTCCCCTCCCACCACCACCTCCTCCTCCTCCCCCCTCTACCCCACCCTCGACATATACGATCTCGCCCGCAACCTCTTCCCCGACCCCACCCCCACTCCTAACGTTAACCCTAACCCTAACCCTAATCCCCCCGCCTCGGCGCCGCCATCTCCGGTCGAGGAGCCCCTGATCGTGATCCCTGGCGCGATCCTCCACCTGATCGACACCGATCACAGCCTCCCTCTCGCCTCCGGTACCTTCTCCCTCCTCCGCCTCCGGCACGGCCCCACCCTTCTCGCCGTCCTCGCCCGCATCCAAGACTCCAATGACTCCACCAACGTCGTCCAGTGGCCTCTCACGAAGGATGATACATCTGCCGTCAAGATCGACGATTCTCATTACTTCTTCTCGCTTCCTCCGGAGGAAGGGGAGTCGGAGTCCGAGACCTTGAATTACGGACTCACGTTCGCTTCGAAAGGACAGGAGAAATTGCTGAAGGAACTTGATGGTTTGCTTGGAAATTACTGTGTGTTTTCTGTCCAGATAGTGGTGGTGGAGAAGGGAGGAGGTGTGTTGGACGGGAGTGTGGTGAAGGAGACCAGACCGGAGGAGGTGATGAAGGAGAAGAAGACGAGGGAGGCGATGGAGGAGAGGAGCGGGGCGTATTGGACTACACTTGCGCCGAACGTGGAGGATTATAGCGGGAAAGCTGCGAGGTTGATTGCTCTGGGGTCGGGGAAGATGGTGCAGGGGATACTGTGGTCCGGGGATGTGACGGTCGAGAGGTTGAGGTGGGGGAACGAGGTGTTGACGAGGAGGATCGCGGAGGGGAACAAGGATACTGCGGTTAGGCCACAGACAATGAAGAGGATCAAGAGGTTAGGTGGAAATAGAGGAAATTTATTTGATTGTTTGTTAATTTTTTGGTTGTCTTTTTGTCCATGGTGTATTTGATGACGTGGCTATATACTTCTATTAGATTTGTTAGCTCCTTATTTGCTAATGTGAACTTGCATAACCGCCTGTAGTTGAAATGATAGTAGGTTGATCCAAGCTGAAAAAAAGAAAAGAAAAAAGCTTCATGCTTTAGATGGTCTAAAGCTGCCTATCGATGGAACTGCTGAAGATTAGACGGTCTGTACAACCTGGTGTTATGAAACCTACAATAGAATTTTAAGCAGTTTGTTTAAATGGTCTTTTAAACCTTCGTGAAGTATTGGATCCTGGGTTCAGAAACTATGAATCTGGAATGCATTGATTCCCCGAGAAATAGAATCAAATAATTGTGAAATTCAGATGGGAGGAGTAGATTTGGTTCGCTTGCAATAGAACGACCTTGACATTTGCTATGCTAGTTTGCCATGAGTATCCAGTATGATGATGGGCAAGTGAAATGATGAGCCTTACATATTTATGATGTCGTGCATCTCATTTGCTGGGTGTAGCTTGCACTCTCTTCACGGTGAACATGGTGATAAATAACAGTTCTGGAAAGAAACTCCATCCTTAAGGTGTTGCACGAGATAGTGACATGCTTGTTGCTTGTTTTTATAGTGTTGTGATCGAGCAAAAACTTTATCTCATAGTTCACTTCGAGAATAACTAGTTTTGAGTCTTTGAGAAAAGAGAATCTTTGATATGCAAACAGATGTTGAAGATAGGAAGTGAAAAGAACATATTGAGAATTTCCATGCGCAAATGATTTGAGTGGAAATCTTTAGTGCGATGAAGCTGGTTAAATCTCCCTAACTGCCAAATGTGTGTCACAGACATGCTAAGCGTTTGATTAAGGTCGCTTCTCTAGTTAGTTGTCCCTTTTTCATTTGTTGTTGAGGTAGTTCATGACTTGCTTTGCCTTCTTTTTTTAGGGTCAAGAGGGTGACAAAAATGACAGAGAAGATGGCAAATGGTGTACTTTCTGGGGTTCTGAAGGTTTCTGGATTTTTTACCAGTTCAGTTGCAAACTCAAAGATGGGAAAGAAATTTTTCAGCCTGCTGCCTGGGGAAATTGTTCTCGCTTCGTTGGATGGCCTCAGTATGTTTCGTTGTTTTATATTTACCACAATGATATGTTCAGTTGGTGGAGAGTCGTTGATCGATAACTGCATTACTAGTCAGACGCATGCCAATACGATCTGGCGTGCCCCTAGGCCCTTGCTTGATACAGAGACTGCAATGTATGTATCCAAGTCCATGGCAGAGAACTTGAAGCTGAGCTTTCTGAAGAATTTTGGGCCACTAGTTAATTACACTAATGGCTCACATCCTCCTTCTGCCTTTGTAATCTTGTTTTGGACCAGCTGCTGGTCTTTTTAAGAAATGATTTTGTTTTCCTTTTTACTTGGGAAAGTTATATTTTTTTTGTGCTGATTTCTCTTTCAATGGAAAGAATCATGTGGCTTCCATAACTCCTAAATTTAGTTGCTGTGTTTCTTTTTTAAAATACTAATACAAACTTCTGTCATATTCAGACAAAATCTGTGATGCTGCTGAAGTAGCTGGGAAGAATATCATGTCAACCTCCTCCACGGTGACAACTGGGCTTGTAACCCACAGGTACATACCTGTTCATGTTCGATGTTTTCTTTTCCTTGGTGTCATAACAGATACACACTTAGATTTTGAATGTTCTAGCGTGCTCTACCTATTCATCTGAAGGCCTGTGCTTTCATTTGATGAGTCTGGTGTACTAGATTTTTTATCGGACAAAGGTTTTGATCTAGCATCTTATTTGCTATGTGCATCTCATATATGCATGTTTTCTGATTTAATCTATGAAGGGTTTCTTACAAATCCATGTCAGTAGCTTATCCATACCATTTGTCCGAGCCTTTTCTTGTGCCAGTCTTTAGCAAGGATGAATTTTAGAAACCGAAAGTTCAATAATTGATCACTTATAACATGAAATTTCAAGAGCAAGTTTCCCTCTGTTCAATGCAGATATGGGGAGGATGCAGGCAAGGCAACAAATGAAGGACTAGATGCTGCAGGTCATGCTATTGGGACAGCTTGGGCAGTTTTTAAGCTCAGAAAGGCATTAAATCCAAAAGGGGCTCTCAAGTCTTCTTCCCTAGCCAAGTCTGCTGTTAAAGCAGCAGCTGCTGAATACAAGTCAAAAAAGAGTTCCAAGTAACTATCCTCACTGAGCTTGGCTTGTCAAACCGGCCGTCTGAGTTTTGAACTTTTCATGTATTTCCTTGTAAATTTATTTAGAATGGTTTGTTTTGTTTTATGCATGTTTATATGTACTGTATCTTTCTTTCTAAATATTGGTTTTGTTATATATTCTTTTTGTTTCCTGGGCTAGTGTATAACATCTTTTCTTTTTACCCTGAAAACTCTGTTGTAATACCTCATGAAAGCCTTAATGATATTGAAGTGTGATTGCAATGAACTGTTTGATGCTGCTTTGTCTATTGTGCATCCAATTTCAGCTGAGCATACCAACAGGAAACTCTACTGAGTGAGAAAAGCAAAGCATTTTCAGCAGTGCTCCAAAGTCCGAACTGATTCAGGTGAATCATTTGGTAAGGAAGCAAACTGATGTGTAATATGGTACTGAAATGCCATCAGTCTGAGTTTCAGTTCAAAGGAGAATGAAGAAGCTGAAGATTTGTAGGCTCAGCTGACAGGAATGTCCATCTTCAGATGGTTGCCTGCTGGTTATTTTGTCGGAACACAAGGAGTTTACACTTTCTTGGTTGAATGAAAGTGGATTTTGATTGTGATAATACATTGTTTACCTTGAAAATTAGGTTTTGATGATGATCAGCCCAGAGGCTGCAATGGTGGCCAGCAACTGAAGAAGCACTGCTTGTACCTTTTGGCAAGCCACGACGTTTTCTGAAGGGAGCAGAAGTACTAATGGTGGCATCCCAGGAACATCTATTTAATTGCAGTGGTGATCAAAATGCAGGTTATCCTAATCTTGCTGTATCTTCTTTTCATTATTCTAATGTTGTCTGATATAAAGAGCTTAGCATGGCGATGTTGGTTGGATGCATGGGACTGGTTGTTTTTGAAGTGCTTATTTTTAATGGCTCCACTGGTGTATGTAGCATCTTTAAGCATACAAAATGTTCAAGTTGAATCGACTTTGATAGGTTACCTTTATTATCATGTTATCTTTACCTTCCTCTTTCTATATAAGTGGATCGTGATTATGCGCCTACTTTATTGTTTCATACTTGGCAACTAAAAGTTCATGGTAGGTATCATGGTCGAGTTTCCTTACAAGAGGTCTCGGAATTGCTTGCTGATGACATCTAATATTTCCTTAGGCCTTAGGCCGATATTATTTATTTATTTATTTAATCTAGCTGATGTATCAAACTTCCTTGCTTTTCAAAGCAAATCTGGTGCATTTTCTTATTGTCAACAAGTGTGAGTTTCCTCTCTCGATAGTCTTAACCCGTGATGAATGGGAAACAGTGAACAAACCCATACTATGGTGGCACGAACAAGAGTTGCAACTCTTGTCAAATACCTGTTGCATACTTGTATTTCTAAATTCCAATTTATTTCAGAGTTACCCTTGGAACATCAGGGTAAGAAAATGTATGCATGATGGTAATGGCTCTTGCTGGCTTCAAAATTGTGCTAGCACACTGTACATGACTCCATGTCACGGCTTTTGCAGAACTCTCCCCTTTCTTAGGTTAGGCGCTTCATTGATAGGGGTGCTAGTTGTCACGGGGTTAAGTTTTCGCAACCCGTGTGGCACTTAAACTACTCACTCACTCCTTCGTTTGAACTCAGCCGAACTCGAACACCAAGAGGTTTAGTAAGAACTCGCAAAGTGAGAATGAGAATTTGGATACGCTTTGAGAGCAAAGAACTCTTTCTATTGCATTCGGGTTTTTGTAGCTTTGTTTTGGTGATTTTGCAAATGAGCTAATCTCACCCTTATATGGTAAGCGAGCATTACTATTGACAAAAATGGAGGCGGATGTGGAAACATATGTGCGAACTTGTCTTGTTTGTCAACAAGATAAGGTGGAGCAACACTTGTCGAGAGGACTTTTGGAACCTTTGCCCATCTGTAACATAGTGGAGAGCTTAAGAAGTTCATCGTAGATACATAAAGTATTTACATCTTTCAGTAAGTCCAAGGGATAACGGATGCACTTCGTAAATCGGATTTTCCCAGTCTAGGAATACTCATATTAAGCAGAAGAGCCGCCTAGCTTCCAGATTAGTGGTTGGGAGTGGAATTGCTGTTGTCATAACAACCTTCGTATCTCTTGGCTGTTTTCAAATGAGTAAAAGTTCCGTTAGCATGAATATGTTGGTAGTAGGGTCTATAGAAATGAACAAAGGAGATGGAAGATTGTGGAAGAGGAATAAGACTGCAATCTTTTTTCTTTTTTTTCTTTTTTTCTTTTTTAGTGTTGGAGCCTCAACTGGGTATACCTTTTAAACGTGAATGGCATATTAAGCACAACTACGTGCTTTCTCCTCCCTGGCAGTCTTCTTCCTAGTCAAGGAATTCAGACCTCCTACTGCATTAAAAGAACTCAGCAACTGCTGCATCGGATAATATTGAGTTCTAAGCATGCAGATGGTGCCGACAGCAGAGAATATCACTGGCATTTTTTCCTGTATTCCTAAATCCGGTCGTGTATCAAGACTGAGAGGGAGTTGCAATGGATATGATTTGAAGGAAGAGTCTCAGTATGCAAGTTCTTATTGTCTTTCATCTTACTACAGCATTTTTGTAGTTCGTCTTGCTATCATGGTAAGTGACGTGAACTCATCTCCATTTACTGTTTTGAAGTATATTTTTCGTTGAAGAATGTGTATACACTCTCTTCTTATTGGCTTCAGGCTCTGCTAGCAGTTCTGATTGGGCTCTTGACCATTTTGACCTGGTATATTACGAAGGTGTACACTACAAAATCATTAGACAGCCTAGCGTATGCCCTACGCTACGAGCTTCTGCAACGACCCTTACAAAGAATGTGGAGCATATTGAACTCAACAGTGGAAACAACGACCACCCAGGTCAAGCTGGCAGAATATGTGATCAGTCGGTATATAAGGCGCTCTGTACCTGGAGCACAAGATGAGGTTAGCATCAAATTGTTCTCTCCATGCAATATCCATATTACTTGGTACCCAATTTCTGTTTGCTTTAGTTGCTTGCCATGACTATTTGAGTCTTCTTCTCTTGGCAGCTCTATGAAATGATGAGAGGGGTAACATGGGCTCTCTTTGCATGTCATAAAGCCCTCAATTCTATAACAATTGAATACAGAAATGGCTTTGTTCAGGCTTTCCATAGAGATCATAAAAGCAACAACACGTTCTACATATACTCGGACCCTGCAAATTATTCAGTTGGCAATTCATATGAACTCTCATCCCATCAGCAGTGGGCTAATCAAAGCATGCATAATAACCTTTCTGCAATATGGTACCATGTACCACTTGATCCCTCTAGTGGCGAGCAGATAGGAAAGAGAGAGCCAATTCCAGCAGATGAGCTCATTAATATTGCTGGCCCTTCACAAGTACCTGATGGTGTTCCCTCGTGGCATGTGGCACTTAGCAAGCACTCTCTTTCACCTGTGCTTTCAGCAGCCCTGCCAGTCTGGGATCCTTCTAACCGAAGTATATTGGCCGTTGTTGGTGCGACTACTGCTCTTTATGGTGTAGGTGAGTTGATGAGAGAACTTGTGGGATTTCATAGCGGCCACATTTTTCTCACCTCTCAAGAAGGTTATCTACTTGCTACTTCAACAAATGCTCCTTTGTTAAGAAATTCAACGAGTGGTCCTAAGCTAGTAATGGCTGTTGATTCTGAAGATGATGTGATACGTCAGGGTGCTCAATGGTTGCAAAGAACAAACTCCAACAAGTTTCCGCCAAGTCATGATGTTCATGTAGAGGATGCAATTCTCGACCACCGAAGATACTATATTGATTCCTTTTTTCTAAATCTAAAGCAGCTTCCGATGGTAATTTTCAAATTTATTTATGGTTCTCTCGATTGCCGTAATCATGTTATGTGAAACAAGTCTCTTTAGAAAAGGAATACTATAAGTAAAAAGAAAATTTCTTTCTAAAGCATGTTGCCAAGTGAACTTGTGGATTAATACTTTCAGGTATACTTGCCAAAGGTATTAGTGGTTACGTTTCTTTGCAGGTTGGTGTTATCATCATCCCTCGGGAGTACATAATGGGAGAGGCAGACGAAAGAGCCTTCAAAACATTGATGGTTCTTATATCTGCATCAGTATGCATCCTTATCGTAGGGTGTGTTTGTGTCTTGATTCTGACAAATGGAGTCTCGAAGGAAATGAAGCTTAGAGCTGAACTGATAAACCAGTTGGAAGCCCGAAGACGGGCAGAGGCTTCAAGCAATTACAAGAGTCAGTTTCTGGCAAACATGAGGCAAGTTACACTTCTGCTTCTGACTATGATTAAACACTATTAAGCATTTAGGGAACCCTGCCTATATATTTTTTCAGAAAAAAAAATCGATTATAAATTTACATATACAAACATGACTGGTATGAACAAATATCTCGTATTTTCCCTGTTCTAATTGGTGAACTATGATCCACACCATTATCAGATTGGTAAAAAGGTGCACATAGATGATATTATTTGTGCTCGATGGTGATTGATTTTTTGTGAAGCCTTCTGCAACTAAATTGCTAATTTCCTGCTGTAAACAGTCATGAACTGAGAACACCAATGGCTGCAGTGGTTGGGTTACTGGACATTCTCATTTGTGATGATTGCCTGACAAATGAGCAATACACAACCGTTTCTCAGATTCGCAAAAGCTCAACAGCTTTGATGCGTCTTCTCAACAACATTTTGGATCTCAGTAAGGTAACAAAAAAGGGAAAGCATTTGTTACAGTGGAGCACTTCTGCAGGCTGTTTTATCACTAGTTTGTTTCTTGTATCAAGGTGCCTTTTTAGCTCGATCTAGCTAGCTGTTTTGAAAACCACAAATTCATCCATTCAAGCCTCAATAGTATCAAGATGAAATGATATAATACCTTGAAAGATAAGGAAGTGAGATCAACAGGATATGCATAATGTAAACAAGTTAATTCGAAGTTAATTATTTTTTATTTTATTTTTTGGAGCATGTCCACAGGTTGAGTCCGGAAAACTCGTCTTGGAAGAAGTAGAATTTGATTTGGGCCGAGAGCTTGAGGGGCTTATTGATATGTTTTCTGTGGCGTGCATCAATCAGAATGTAGAAACTATTTTAGATCTCTCTGGTATGTAGAAATTATTTTATAATCTTCATTCTCAAAACTTATGTGAAATTTTGGGACTCTGACTTCTTTGTTTGCAGATGACATGCCAAAAGTTATCGTTGGGGACTCTGCACGTGTTGTTCAGATATTTGCTAATCTTATTAGCAATTCAATCAAGTTTACAACATGTGAGTGCTTCTTCGGTGATATTAGTATAGTGCAGCAGCTTATATTATTCCAGGAACGGAGAAAGTACAAATTTTTTTGGGGGGCGGGGTTGCCACAGATTATATCAATGGATACATATGCAATTTTTAGGACATAAATATGGACACACTTGTATCCAAAATTTCAGGGAAAAGCTTTTTAAAAAAAAAGGTTCAGGAAAAAGGGGTCATCAGAAGCTGCTATGAGTAGTAAATTCGCTTCGATTGGGAAAAGCTTTTCAAAAAAAAAAAAGTTCAGGAAAAAGGGTTATCAGAAGCTGCTATGAGTAGTAAGTTCGCATCGGTTGATGTACTTTATATGGAACTCCATATTGAAAAGAGCTTTGGGCTAACTATATCAATAACTTTGATGTTGTTGCTTATGCAACGAGCACTGAGATTCTGATATCATGAATATGGGAGTCGATGAAATGGATGTGGTCGTAACGGAGAGTTGGTCTTATGTAATTGCTTTCTTTGTTACCTTGCTCAAAGTGAGCATGAAGTCTCGAAGTTAACGGGGAACACTAGGAATGCCAGCATGTGGTCCTGGCATGAGATGTAAAGGCTACTATTTTGCTCTGAAACTTCTATCAGATTCTTTTTTATTTTTTTCCCCGATATCTAAGTTTGGTGTTGAAGGTCTGTATACATTTCTAAAGCTTACACTTCTCCATTTGTTAGCTGGTCACATATTTCTGAGAGGATGGTGTGAGACACCGAATACTTCTGGTGGAGTGGAAATTTCTGTCTTCAGTCAACAGGAATCGGGAACAACTTTACGAAAGCCAGAGATTCAACGGCCGTGCCAGAAGAATGTGTCTGTTGGGGACAACAAAGTGACTCTGTGGTTCGAGGTCGAAGATACTGGATGTGGTATTTTGCAGTTCCTAATACTGCTATCACAGATGAATCCTGCTCTAGAATTTTGCATTATGCATCACCTTCTATTTCTTACATTGTTAGGTATTGATCCAAGCAAATGGGAGTCTGTTTTTGAAAGTTTCGTTCAAGCTGACCCTTCAACTACCCGGACGTAAGCAGTTCATTCTTTTTCCTTTTCGCCCTTTCCCTGATAAATGATGTTAGCAATAGCAGTTGGAATATGTTCTTGTAGACATATTTGTTGACTATATTTCCGATTTTCAGGCATGGTGGAACTGGTTTGGGCCTTTGCATTGTGAGAACCTTGGTGAGTGGACTAGTGCCATAGTTTTGTTTTAGGATTGTGTCATGAATTGGGTTACTCTAATTTCCTTTTCGTGAATGTTCCGAGTTCTGCCATAGAAAAGTGCTAGGCCTGATTCACCTAAATACAATTACAAGCGTGACAAGGTATAGTTTCTGATATCAGGCCTAGTGCGGAGTGCCATGAATTCTCTGACTCTAGCTCTGCTACAGGAAGGTGCTAGGCCTGAAATCATCGAATTCCTTAACAGGCAAGATGTATTGTTTCTGATACCAATTCACTTGCAGGTGAATAAGATGGGAGGAGATATCAAGGTTTTTAAGAAAAATGGTCCAGGGACACGGATGCAGTTGTCCTTGCTTCTCAGTCCATCAGATGATGCTGTGCTTCATACTTCAACCAGATTCAAAGATCAAGACCTTGTGGTCAGTAACTTAAATGTTCCAACTTTCAGAACTTAATGTTCTATTTGGTATGATGAACCTTGCTATTGAGTTCAAATGCCCATGAGGAATGTTCTATAGAGCCTTCTTTCTTGAATATGGATGTATCTACCATATAGAAACATTTGTTGTTAGTCTTATTTAGAAAGTTGGGTACGTTTTGCAAGTAGTCTATGGTCCGTTTCATACCAATATCCTCTGCTGGAGTTGATAAAAAAAAAAAAGTGTATTGCCTTTTCTTTTTGAATTCCCCCACCCTTTTTCAGAAAACTGATCAAGCTATGTTCATATCGCACAGGTACTACTTGCATTAGATGGGTGTGTGCTTAGATCAACTATGTCCAGGTGGTTGCATGAGAAGGGGCTCACCACTTTTCAAGCATCAGAATGGAATGAAATTACTCGATTTCTTAAAGGGCTACTACAAATCCGAGACCCAGTTGGAGAACATCTTAATGAGCAACCGGGAAATAAGTTATTGATGGAAAATGGATTGAGGATGGACATGGAAACCTGCACGTTTCTCATCGTGGTCGATGTTGCTCTTCTTGGCTTGAGTACAAACTTGTGGAAGGAGCAGCTTACATGGCTGGATAGTTACTCCGGCAGAGCTAAATTTGCATGGGTACTTAACCATGAAACCTCTAACTTAGTCAAGATGGAGCTAAGAGGGAAGGGGCATCTGTCTATGGTTAAGCCATTATACAAAACAAAAATGATGCAGATTCTGGAAGCAGTTGCAAAAGAAAGAGATCTAGAACTGCAAAAGGAAGATGTGATGATGGGTTCATCAGATTCTTCGATGCAAGAGTGTCAGCAGGAGTGTCTCGACGTTGATTCAGCTTACTGTCACTATCGGAGCTCAGATGATTCTTGCAAATCTGAGGTTGCATGTAATCCTAACAGGGTAACATGTATATCTCAATCTGTTGCAATTAACAGTTATGCAGTTGAAGGCACAGAGCAAGAGCAGTACATGAACAGAAGTGGCCGCGAGATGGCCAGTTTGAACTTAAGCAGGGATGTGAATGGACAGAGATGCTTGGGAGGGCTTAGGCTGCTGCTCGCGGAGGATACACCAGTGCTTCAGAGGGTTGCAACTATAATGCTGGAGAAACTGGGGGCTTCTGTCTTTGTCGTGGGAGATGGGCTGCAGGCAGTAAGCGCCCTGAAGTTGGCCGGTCATGGAAAAGAGTGCGAGGAGGTGCCTAACTTGTGGGATTCGCCACCATTTGACTTGGTTCTTATGGATTGCCAGGTATTTTTCTGACATGAAATTAGCATGAAATGTTGTCATTTTACTTGATAAGTCAAGTTGGTCACTGCATGAAGTAGTCGACTCATATGAGCATACCTCTGCCCCAATTGGTACCTTGCGACGGTGTAGAAATTCGAAAGGTTAGGTGCCAGCACCCATCTAGGATCTATGCTTTTGTATGTTGATCGTGTCCATTTAGATTGCACTAGATTGTATAGATTTGTTGTAGTGTCACTGTTGGCGGTGCAATAACCCAACAGAGTCATGCCGAAAGTTGGCAGCTGATCAACTTCATAGTTATGCGGTGACATTTTGCTAATATGCTTTGCGTTTCTATGACTACTGTAGATGCCAAAGATGGATGGCTACCAAGCAACAAAAGAGATCAGGAAACTGGAGACAGGCGCTGCTTTCCATGTCCCTATTGTGGCGCTAACAGCCCATGCGATGTCGTCCGATGAGGCTAAATGCTTGGAGGTGGGCATGGATGCTTATCTGACGAAGCCGATTGACTGCAAACTGATGGTATCCACTATTCTGTCTCTAACCAGGACCCCTTAGCTTGATCCTATTGTTCACCGAGTGTCCGCTAAAATGAGTTGCTCAGAATTGCTCCGAGACCAAACATAATGTCAATGGCTTAGACGATGTTTTGGTGCTATCAGCCGACTGGTTTGAGTTGAGTAAAATTATAGATGTGTGTGATTGGTCCTGTTTCTATTGGCAGTATGACTTGAATCAGGAACGATATGAATGGTTTGTTTCCTGTTATTTTTTCGTACATTACTGTTGGATAGTGGAGTGTTCGGGTGTGACAAACACAGTTACATCGACACAAATGACGGTTTCTTCCAAGATCTTTATGAAAGCGATCACATGTATGATGCGTGTTAATTATAATCTCCTTACCATGCCAGTGGATTTCTTCGAGATGATCGATCAAATCAGAGGATGTCCCGTCAAAACAATGAGACCTAATAGTGTTGGTGACTTCTTCATACTATGATTACATACTATCACTGAAATAGACCAACTCTGGCTTGTCCAGAGTGTTCCATTTACACCAAATCTAGCAGAAAACAATGTGCATATGCATAGTACTCAATCTTGGACAGGAGCAAAACGAACTTGTGGGTTACTCCATTTCTTATGTAGGTTTCGCGAGTTAATTCGCTCAACCTAAAACATTGGACTATATGTTACTACTTCTTATGTCTGAGAGTTCATCGTGATCTTATACATGACATCACGATTGCCCGCACAGCTTGCATAAACTATTATCGTAGCTAAACCTTTATCGCTATTCGCCTTGTTGGGACAATTGGTTTCTGAAAGCTTTTCACTAGAAGTCGAACGAGAATGGTTAAACTTCTGAAAACAAGGGCAGATATATAGAATCTTAATCATTCACATGTTAACAGTCCCGTTTCATAAAATTTATCAATTAGCTTCCAAGGGATACAGCTCTCCGAACAATAACAAGACATATGAGACATGGGCTCAATATTCCCTAGACAGGAACTTTTATACACAGAAGTCC
Organism: Drosera capensis; assembly: GCA_001925005.1. Classification (NCBI taxonomy): domain Eukaryota; kingdom Viridiplantae; phylum Streptophyta; class Magnoliopsida; order Caryophyllales; family Droseraceae; genus Drosera; species Drosera capensis. The sequence continues at coordinate 130,028 of LIEC01011915.1, forward strand.
AAGTAATGACATGAATTGTGCGATATTCATACATATATATGCTACTATACTCGTTTGCGTTGTTAACTCATGCGTAAACAACTCACTGCATGATCTTAACACACCATGTGTTCCCCAGAGTGTCATAAACAAACTACGTTACAGCAGACGACCCAACCTAACCTGTGCAATAAGAGTAACAATCAACAGTAACCCGAGAACTAATACTTCCAAAATTCCATCAAGCATAACAATGACCTAAAATTCACGACATAACCATAATGTAACACATAAGCCATTCGTATTAATTTCACATACCCATCGAACAACGCTCTGCTCCCCACATGAATTCAAAATCAAGATTCCCATAAATTCAACGACATATAAATATAATACTCCTATTCATACACCAGTATATAACTGTATCACAACATAGAAATCCTCACTTGTTTGCCAAACCAAGTGCCCCTTAAATTCATTCCCATACCACAAAATTCATGAAGGCACCATTTGGGGTTCAAAATGCAGACTATACAGCTCGATGAACCAAAAATCTCTAGCAGCAAAGCTAGTTGTGTTTCAGTTTATTGCAACTCTTCATATGTTGAGTACATATAAGTTAAGCAGGAGAGTGCCTGCTGTTTTTGTGTTTGGTGATTCCATTGTGGATACAGGAAACAACAATTACCTCCAAACCTTTGGGAAATGTGATTTTCCTCCTTACGGTCTCGATTTCAGGACGATCTATGAGAACCAAATCAAATGGTGGCGAATCCCACAAGGGAGTCACCTCCTCGCATACTTTTCCATTACGAGCTAACTCCAGGACATTTACTGCCTGCAGCCCATCTCCCACGACGAGACAGAAGCCTCCAGTTTCTCCAGCATTATGGTGGCAACCCTCTAAAGCACCGGTGTATCCTCTGCGAGCAGCAGCCTAAGCCCTTCCAAACACCTCCGTCCATTTCCATCCCTGCTTGAGTTTGAACTGGCTATCTCGCAGCAACTTTCGAACTTATACATGTTTCCCTATTGAGATCACATGCAACCTCAGACTTGCAACAATCATCTGAGTTCAGATCATGGCAGTAAGCTGGATCAACGTCGAGGCACTCCTGCTGATACTCTTGCATTGAAGAATGTGATGGAGTCGTCACATCTTGTTCTAGCAGTTCAAGATGTCTTTCTTTTGCAACTACTTCCAAAATCTGCATTGCTTTTTTTTTTTTTTTTTTTGTATAACGGCTTAACCATCAATAGATGACCTTTCCTTTTTAGATCCATCTTGACTAAGTTCGAGGTTTCATGGTTAAGTACCCATGCAAATTTAACTCGGACAGAGTATCCATCCAGGAATGCAAGCAGCTCCCTCCGTGTGTTTGTACTCAAGTCAAGAAGAGCAACATCGACCATGACAAGAAAAGTTGAGGCTCCCATGTCCATGTTCAATGCATTCTCCATCAAGATCTTATTTGCTGGATGCCTGTCAGAATGATGTTCTCTGGCCAAGCCTCGGATTTGGAATAGTCCTTTGAGAAATTGAGTAATTTCATTTCACTCTGATGCTTGGAAAGTGGCCACCCCCTTTTCATGCAACCATCCGGGCATGTTTGATCTAAGCACACACCCACTTAATGCAAGTAGTACCTGCAATATGAACATAGCTTGATCCTTTTTCTGAACAAGAGAAGCACAGTCCTAAGACACAAATTTTCAGATCACTCCTGCAGACGATATCGGCACCATGGACTACTTTTTGCAAAGCATACCAATCTTTATAAATAAGACCTCTGTAGTTCCTAACAACATACATCCATATTCAAGACAGAAGGCTCTACAGAAAATTCCCCGCGGGCATTTAAACTGAATATTATTGATGATGGAAATGGAAATAGAATAACCTTTTTGGATTGTATGCAGAGTGAGTATACATTATGCAGTCGAACATGGGATGATTCACGTTAATCATATGATAAAGAACAATGAGTTTTGAAGTTACTGACCACAAGGTTTTAATCTTTGAATCTTTGAATATGGTTGAAGTATGTAGTATATCATCATCTAATGAACTGAGTAGCAAGGACAACTGCATCATCTATCCTTCATCTTTTTTTATGTCTATGATCCTGGAGCTCAAATCCAGTGATATAATCATAAAGCGTCTGGGACATATTGTAAGCCAAAGCACTGTACTTCCCCAACCTCGGCCGTGTTGTCTCTACCTTCCCAGTTTGTTGCGGGAAGTAATAATCTGGCCATTCAGCTTTTGAGACATTAACTCTCTGAGACATTTTAGCCATCATCATAACTATTTGCACCCCTTCTCGCTTACTTTCACCAACTTTAAACTCGTGTACAACTTCTATCAGGTCTGAAAGGCTACAACCAGGTATACAAGGACCCACTTTTTCCTTCACCATCTCCTTCACCCGGGCAACGTCCTCCCACCTGCCTGCAGCAGCATAGGTGTTCAAAAGCAGAGCATAGCACATGATGTTTCCTGGCTCTAGTTCTATCAGGGATCGAGCAACTCGTTCCCCTAGAGAAATGTCCCCTTCGAAACGGCATGATCCTAACAGGCTTGCCCAAAGCAAGGTTTCTGACGACACGCCACCATCATGTTCTTTCATGTTATTAACTGTTGCCAGAGCTTCTTGTGTTAGGCCTTGGCTTGCGAGGAGGTTAGCCATACACCAATAATGAGCAAAGTTCGGCTTTATGGTATAGATATCTATCATTTGACGGAAGTAAGTCCTTCCCTTGTCCAAGAGACCTGCACGAGTGCAGGCACAGAGAATACCAACGAATGTGATCTCATCAGGAAGAACTATCTGCCCATTCGCTACATTGTGTTTGGCTTTTGTGTCATCTAAGCTTGTCGGACCCACCATGCGTGTGAATAAATCAAGCCCATCTTGAGGTTTCCCATGCAGAGAATGCCCCAAGATCATGGCATTCCAACACACAAGATTCCTGACCACCATACCATCAAAAACTCTTCGTGCTATATCCACCTTACGACATCTACTATACATATCCACAATAGAAGTGTTAATAATCAAACTCAAATGCCAATGATTCCTTACCAAGTAACCATGGACCGACATTCCCTCCATGATCCTAGCAGACCGAGCACAACCACTGAGCACGCAGACCACTGTTGTATCATTCCCACCAAACCCTACCCTCATCATCTCCCTAAACAACTTCAACACACACCCAGGAATATTCCCTTCCAGATACCCCAACATCAACACATTCCACGAAACCACATTCCTCTCGGGCATCTTATCAAACAAATTATGTGCACCATCAAGATTGCCGTACTTCACAAAAGCGCCAACCATAGAGTTCCAAGTAACCACATCCCTCTCCCGCATCTCATCGAAAACCCTCATACACATCTCAATCAACCCACAACAACCATACATATTGATCAACGAGTTCCCAACCGGAACCAAACCATCCACCCCAACCTTCACCGCCAGCCCGTGACACGCCCTCCCCACCCCACCACACCCCGACTTCGCACAACAACTAATCAACGCAGTCAAGGTAAACGAATTCGCACAAACCAACCCTTTTCTTCTCACTCCACCCCAAAACCCCAAACCCTTCTCTGGCAATGCACTAACAGAATAACCCTTAATCACAGCATTCACACACACAACATCAGGCCTCTCAATCCCCTCGAAAACCAACAATGTGTAACCCAAATCCCCAAACTGGGCACACAAGTTCAGCAACTTGCTGCCCACAAAAGGGTCTCTGGATAACCCTGATTTGATCAAGTGGGCATGGATTTCTCCCAATTGGGTACTCGAATCAAACCGTTTCAGGAGCTCTGACGGTGATGGCGAGGGAATGACAGAGGTGGCGGCGATGGGGGCAGGGGAAGGGGTAGGGTTTCTGATGCGAGGTATGTGACGAACGAGTGCTCTTGCCATTCAAATTCATATGGGGTTAGGGTTTGATGGGGTGATAGTGAGGGAAATTGGGGTTTCGCCATTGATGCTCATCACAGCATATGGAGATTGGTAGAGAAGGTGGAGAAGGCGGAGAGCGGCAGCGGCGGCTGGGGTGTGTTGTGGAGTGGGTTTGATATTGTTTCTGATAAATTCAAGTGAAGTTGCCTGTGGGCTTTTTTTTGCCTTCTTAGTATCCAATTGGACTCATATTTTCTTTTGCTCATCTCATAATTAGAAACTTCCCTTTCATGATCCGATAAATAGGACTTCATCGGTTCATCCCCCACTCCTACGATACTCTGAAATAAACTTCGATAATATCTACGGTATCGTTATCTTATGAAATATTAATAAATAAATAAAATCTGAAAAATATTGGATCATTGATATATAGATTTTTATTATCTTTTCGATATCATTTAAATCCGAGATTTTATCTTTTAACCTGTGACATATATAATTGATGGTAAAAAAAATTTTGATGTCAAATTATAACAATGCATATATCTATTTAGCATCAAGATTAAACATGCTCTTAAACTCACCAACATAGCCTTGATGCATTTGAATGTGGTCGCTCTGATTAATCCCCTTTCATTTCTAGCAATCGTAACCATTGATACCCTTCCCTGGTGTCAAACTGATGAGTCCACATTGATTTTAACCATTCTATTCGGCGGGGATTTCCAATTCTTCCAGGATGGGTCCGGTGCGTTAGCGAACCTGCAGGGATTGTCCTAAATGCCTTCATCTTTAAAGCGTTGTTCGATTTAACAAGTAAGACGATCGATTTAACATCTACCCCATGGACTCTCTTGTTTCGATTCCAACAGATCCCATAAGGATGATGCTGATTTTTGATAGTGGGGCTCTTCTAACATCTCTCATAGTCTATTGTACCAGGATTTGAAAGAATCCATTGAATCTAAAGAGTAATTTTCGAAAGGGCTTGATCTCCATACCTTTCGCGCTCTCGGACAATTCACCGGACAGTGCATGACGTTCTCATTCTCTTCAATTTCGTCAAAGTAAATGATTCTCTTCTCCATACTAAACTGATCTCCAGCCGTTTAGAAAATCATTTACTCACCTTTTCTATCTTTATGCTTGCGTTTACATGTCCTTTAATGTAGCTAAACTTATAAGTTACTCAGGTACATCATTGTTATCTTTATCACCCAGCCCTGAAAAGGTTTCTCCTATTGGTGCCATATGAATGTTTTTTCGCTTTTTTTTTTTTTTTTTTCTTTTGTTCCAATTCTACTATAGAGAGCCCCTAGTGACTTTCCAAACGTCCATATCTTTTCGTATACAATCTCGTCGTTTGTTGATGTTGCGAAAAGTTAAACACTGTGTAATATCGTCTTTGTTCCTCTTCGTTTTTCTACTGTTGTTCAGCTCGTCATTGTTGTTGCGACTTCAAGATTCCAGTGTTCTTCTAACCAAGTCGTCAAATTAATTGCTGATGTCGTATGCATCCCCTGTATCTGCTGATGGCTTGAATTTAAGACATGATGTAAAAGATACGTGGCAGTTTCCTTCTAACCTTCTTCATCTAGTTTTAGGTCGCGATGCTTGTGCTTTTTGCTTGTTAATTTCTCCCATTATTATATAGTCTGAATGAATCTGATCAGATTTAGTAAGATTATGGATTTCGATTTAGCAATTGTCATGCATGTCTTCAGGGGTCATTGATAATTCCATATGGTACATCGATCCTTCCCGCTCACGTGCATGATTTGTCTTCCGCTTTGATCTCCCGTTGTCCCAACATGAGAAATATGCAGAAGATACTGTCAAGTTAAGCGAAACAATGCACGTATGCTCAGATTGTTTAATACATGCAAACAAAATAGCCACTGTCGCAAGAGGAAGGACCTTCATGTTTGCTGGGATCAACGCCATTGCTTTAGAGATCGATCTCATGATAGCATTATCAAGTTGGTGCTTGATTTATTGTCCTGGATGTTTTGGGGATGTATTGTGTATTTGCCTTGCCTACCCTTTCTGCAGTTGTTGCTTCAGCAAATTTGCCTTGAAGGACATAACGTGCTTAATCCTCGACTAATTCATTGAAGCCGGCAAATAGTGTTGGAGTGGTCTTGATTCTGCTTCGGTTTGAGAAAGTAAACGAGACGGCATGCACGCCGTGCACGATGGAGGTTTGGAGTTCCCTGAGCCTTTGGTGTGCCCATGCGAAGGCGGCACGGTCTATGCTGGATGGTTGCTGAGATTTTAGATTTAATTTTTTCTTTTTTTTTTTTGGATTTAGGATTATTGTGTATGAATTGATCCTAACAAATAGCTACATGATGCACAGCTCGAGAGGAGGTATCATCCTCACCTGGGGTTTATACAACAAGGGTGCCAATCGAAGATGATGTGATTGCGGTGTGTTTCTTTGCCCTACTCTGAGTTAATGAAGAAAATGATATGTTCGTCCACGCTTCTAACAAAGCATGATTCTGTTATAAAAGTGACTTGTTTGATGTATGGAGATCACAGTACCATCTGTTTCTCAGATGCAGATAACCCAAATCAGACGAAGGAACTCTCACAAAGTATAAGATTTTTTATTGTTCTTTTAATGGTTCTGCTGATTTTTTCCAAGTGAAATTAGTTTCCATGCTCCTATCCAAAAAGCTTTTAATTCCCCTGGAGTTTATCATTACTTGCCTTCTGCCTCTTCTTTTTTGGTTTAACTTATTTCAGTATTTTCTTGTTATCCCTCCAACATAAAGGGGTTCAAATAAGCATCACAAAAATGAGCATAACAATTTGCTCGTATAAACAACTTCGATTGTCTATAGATGAAAGTACTCAAATTGAAGGTCTAAGCCGCCTTGAAAATCTCATACATGTTGATCTAAGGGGTGAAAATTCGAGAGTCAAAGCCAAGTCAATTCGACTCTATGCTCAGAACATTTAGATTTCGGCTTATAGTCTTTCACGACTTACTTTCCTAATAAAATAACATACAATCCACATGAATCATGATGGTCGCAAAAGAAATGTGGGGGAGGTGAGGGTCACTGGTCACATTTGCATTGCATAAAAATATAGATTATCGTCTCATTCCACTTCAAACTTTCAACCAGGAAAAGCCAGCAGCACAATGACTTGCCCAAAAGAAAATGGGCTGGCAACAAAAGGATGTGAAAGTGTGGGAGCCATACAAAGAGAAAAATATGCCAAAAGCAGAAAATGTCTATTCCATGTTTGGTGGAAGAGATAACAATGCTTGGAAAAAAGGAGCAAAAGAAGGCAAGAGAACAACAACGTGGTACAATTCAGATAAGATATTTCCAAAGTGGATGGATAATTATATGTACAGACATGTTACATCATCATCATGGTTCTTGCCAAGACGAAAGCATCAAAAACAACAAAGCTAACAGGAACTTGCAAGAATTTAGTTCTAATAAGAGAGTGCGACACGGGTATTGGACTTTAACGGGTCAAAACTAAGAGGTCGAGCCATTACGGCTCAAAATGGAGCAGTCGAGGTTCGCTGCAGTCTAAGCGGCTTCTGCTGTTTCTTCGGAACTTGTAGAACTGCAACTGGTGGCGCTTGGACTGGAATCTGCAAAACGCACAATATCAACCTCGCAACTGAATATGTAGAGGCATGATCAACAGATTGAAAATACTCGAGACTCGGTTAATATATATATATATATATATGATATATGATATATGTCTTCGCATTTAAGTCTAGAAAGTCGAAGTTCATAGTCGTTTCTACATATCATCGTACCAGAGCTGTGGCTCTTGACAGGGGCTGGTCAATGAACGTGATCACCGAAACATAGTACTCCGTGTACATAGGCAAACAAAGAAGAATAAGTAAAAAATATGTGAGGTGGGGTCCCCTTGGTTTGCTTAGATCTACACACAAACATAACCTGAAGACTTTCCCAAATAGTATAAGAAATACACCTTAGTACATCACATAGCATCAGAGAATGCAATACACCAAATGATCCAAAATTTACTCGAAATATATATACCTACTCTATGATTCTATCCACCTTATAGAAGTTGGTATCATGATATATATATATAGATGTACCTGCTGCTGTTGTTCCTGTTGCTGTCTCCACAGCCTTTTATTTTCCTCCCTCAGTTGTGCGATTTCCTGCTGCAACTCGCTCACATAAGCCTGTCTTCCCCCAAATATAAACCAACAAAATACTCAGTAAACATAATCCACCAATAGTTGAACACCAAATGTCCGTCCAAGAATAGCTCAAACCCAAAAGATTTTTTTTTTCATCGAGATAAAAAGTCCGGAGTACTATATGATCTCCCACACATGTCAACCACTCCGTAGTTCTTAGCTAGACTAAGATTAGGTCACATTGTAACATAAGGATAATCATTTCTTTTGCGCTCAAGATTGAATGATCGTTACAATTAATTCATCTCGAACACTCGGACTATATATATATATATATAAAAACAAGGAGCAATTAGAGAGCGAGATCTTTCCTGCTTGCGAGCTCTGGATCTGGCGGCAGACTCCCGGTTCTTGATCATCCTCTTATGCCTCCGATCTCCCGACCCCATCTCCGCCTCCTCGCTAAACCTCTTCCTCCCAAATGACCCCATGAACGTCCCTGAGGGAGTGAACCCCTCGAACCCAACATCAAAATTCGGAACCGGAACATCCCTCAGATTATTATTCCCTCCTTGCTCAACACCATCGCCGCCAACATGCTGATCATCGAGAAAGACAAAATCAGGTGCACCCGAGTTGAGACTGAGAGCGGTCATTGGCAAGGGAACCACCACACCCTGGTTCTGGGTGTTCTGATAGAACACAGCAGCAGCACCGCCAACCCGAGACGTCAGGGCGGGGTTGGCGGTGCTGAGGAAGTCTTGTAAGACGATGTGGTCGTTGTTGTTGCGGTTGGATGGGAAGGTGGTGGAGGAGGAGGAGGAAAGGGTGATGTCTTTCCAGACATCGTCCATGGGTGGGGGTGGTGGTGCTGGGGAGGAGGAGATTGTTGAGATTGCTGATATTGTTTAGGAGGATGAATATGGTGGGAGCATTTTATGAGAGGAGAGGAGAGGAGAGGAGAGGAGAGGTGATGCTTGTGCACAGTGGAGGTGCTGTGCAAGTGAAGTGAAGTGATTCAGAGAGGAAGAGGAGGAGAGGAGGAGAATTGGAGATGAGAGGAATGACAACTGTTGTTTGTTTTGTTGAATTTCAGGAGAATTTGCGAGGATTTGTGAGTCGTCTGGTTTTGCGTTTTTTTTTTTTCGTTGTGTTTGGAGCATTTGTGTTCGTTTGTTTACCGACACTTGTCCTTTCCTAATTGTTCATGACATCCGCATCAAACATATACCCTTTCGTCACATTTATTGGTGGCATCCGAGTTTTATGTCTGCGTTGAAAATTTTCATATTTTGATGATGTTTTCAAATTTTTTCACATCTTTGAGTCCGATGTATCGTGACAACTGAGAAGAAGAGTCAAGGAGGTTATTCAAAAACTAAGGGATTATTTTAAAAAATCAACTTAAATCAAACATAATTATAAAAAAAAATATTTAATTTTTTGAATTTTTATTTAGACTATCCAAAATTTGTCAAATTTGTCAAATATATCAATTGAGATATTTCCGTTAACTTTTAGTGAAAAATAACTGATTTTTTTTTTGAAAAATACAAAAAAAAATATTAATTTAATTAAAAATAATTATTAAATCATATTCAATTCTTCAAATTTTCATCTCGATCTTTCAAATTTTATCCTTTTATTGATAAAATCGATAAATTTTTAAGGGATGGAATATTGAAAATGGAGTATGATTTTGTAATTTTTTTAATTAAAATGATTTTTTAAAAGGATTCCATTAGTTTTGACGGAAAGTTAATTGAAGTAGATAAATTGAAATATTTCATAAGTTTTGGATAACTTAAATGAAATTTCAAATAATTGGATGTGTTTCAAATCTAATTGATCCAACGATTAAAAAGGAAATCGCAATAATCAGTTGGCTAACAGTGCATTACCCTTTTTTTTGTTTTTTTAATGCAATTTTTATTTCCTTCATTTTATTATACACTCCCTTTGTCCCAAGAGATTGTATTATTTTTTATCGGGTATGTATAATGATAAAAGGTTCAACCGATATTACGGAACGATCAAATATTATTTTTTTAGAAAATATTGTGAAATATTAATGATAGTAAAATCTTACGTGCTATAATCATATGTCAATAAAAAATTAAATAATATCATTTAAATAAATAATGAAACTCATCAAATTACGTGTTGAATAGTGTATGAAGAAAGAAACGTTGTAATAATTATAAGAAATGGATAATATATAATAATTTTTTTATTTATGTTATTCTAAAATATTTACAATATTTTCTATCTTGATAAATATGATTGTGGGAAATATTTAATCTAAAAAATAACAAAACAATTATGTTCAATTAATACACCCTATTAACTTGATGCAAGTTGGTTAAGGGTCTTTTTCTGTTTCTTTTTGTTTCAAAAGTTAAGTTTGGTCTTTTAGATTTGTTTGCTATTTTCTTGCTTCTGTTAGGTTCTGTTGTGGATTAATAAGCTGAACAATTTCATTTGTTTACTTCAGTTCATGTTTAACACTGAAACATTTGAGAGTGAGAAATCGAGAATTTGATCTTTCTCATGATGTGCTCAGTATCTTAACTTTTCTCATAATTGTAAAACTACTGAACCCAACTATCACTATTAAAATATTCATTTTTTTTTATCAAATATCATAAAAATTAAAGTAAACCGTTATATTTAAATTAAAACAAAAAGAGTTTTTTTTAACTTTTTCAAAAGAAGAAAGTGTCAGTACATTTTAACAACATAATATAAAAAAAAGTGATTACATTTCATTGGCGGGAGAAATAATTTACTTATTCTTTGTTTATACTTTTTTTGTACAAAGGGAACCGGAGGGAGTATTTTCTGTATGGATAACTCATGCTAACCAATTTGGGTTATGTATTGTATCATTTTTAATTTTTTCGTTTTAGTGGAGAATTTAAAAAAATTGTTTACTTAAGGAAAATACAAAATGCTTTTAGTTTTTGTTTCTCAAATGACAGAAACAAAAATGAAAAAAGAAAAAATAATATTTTATTTCCACATTTTGTTTCATCTAATTACAATATTCAAAATCTCCTTACAAATAATCACTAGCTAGTTGGTAATTCTTCGTTACCTTATTCTCTTGGAGTATTTATTTATTCATGGTTTCAAATGGCTTAAGGCGTGATTGGTATCATTTTTTTATATAAAAAAATTATATCAAACAATTGTTTCATTTGAGTATAATATTTAAGATTTTCTTTATACAAAATCATTTATTTTATAAAATAATTTTAATTTTTTTAATTTTAAATAATAATATCAAACAGACTTTTAATGTCACGAGAAATGCATTAGAAATTTAATTTCCATATCCACATATAAAGTCCTTTGAGGCCTTGAGAATGGTGGGTGGTAAGGGAAGCTTAAAATGTACTATGTATTCCATCGGTGCTATTTAAATCATAATATCAAAGTATGTTTTATTGTTTTAATATGTTTTTTGTGATGTTAATAAATTTATTTTCAAACATATCGTTAAAATCATTGATATTATAAAATTTGATCGTATCATAAAATAAATTAAAATTTGTCTCAATTAGAACGAAAAGTCAAACTATTTCAATTTAAATATAATGAAATAAAAAATTTTATTGTAAAATAAAGAATCTGTTAGAAATATACGTTGAAGTAATGTGAAAAATTCTTACAACCAAACCGTGAAAGTTGCACCAGTGAATGAGATTTACCCCTTCCATTCACAGGACAAAATGCATGCATGGGTTGCTTCAGCAGCTGGTCGTTCCCAAGCATCTCCTGCTTTTACTTTCAATGACACACCATTTCCGCTTCTGCCCCCCACAATCCTCTCCTTTCTATCTGTAATCATTTTTTTACTCGAACAAGAAATCTCTGCACCGCGGGTGAAAGAAGTGCGGGTTAAGACAGAACATCACGCAGATGAGGATATTTTAGAAAAGATTCAAGGAATATATATTATGATATATTTAAATTTAAATATATTTAATTAAAAGTAATGTTTAGGATTAAATGATCGTGAGAATATGATTTTGTGATAAGAGGTAAATAATTAATAAATCAAGTTGAACGAGACTTTTATTTATGTATATAAAATAATACAAAATATATATGTGTTGTATTTTGTGTGGGACGGAGAAAGTACCACATTTTCATAAATGACAATAATTTAGGATTAAAGAATCTTAAATACCTTTATTTTATATCGCATCATATTTGTAGCCGTTTGACCCAACAGAGAGATTTATGTGTGTTGAGTTTTTATAAAATTTGATGAAAAAAATATCTTTTTGGATAGTGGAATTATTGGGAGAGGAGATAATGGATGTATTGTAACAAAATATGATTGATGTGATTTTTTAGATTAAATATTGGATAAAAAAGAAAATATTATTAGTAAATTAAGACAATAAAAAAATATTATATGTATTGTGAAATAGAGAAAATATTATTTTTTCCTATTCATCCACTCACGCTCACAGTGATAAAATTATCAGAGCTATCAAAATCAATACGCATTAATAATCATGTCAAGTCAAATTTTTATATTTTTTTTTCTTCCTAAATATTTTATAATATTTATATATATAAATTTAGATCTATCTATTTTCTTTCCAATTTTAATTATAAAACACACAAAAATTCTCTCTCCAACCGCTTTAGTTCCTAACTACACAAAACTTATCATATAAGAAAAAAATGCAAAAAAATTAAAACATCCTAGAATAATAAAACGATATACTCCTTTCGTGTCATAATATTTATAACCGTTTGATCTGATATGTGAATTTATATGTGTTTTGTATTTTTGTGAAATTTGATAAAAAAAATATTTTTTAGGGATAATGAGATTATTATGAGATGAGATAATAAATATATTGTATTTAAATATGATTATTATGATTTATTTTAATTAAATATTTAATAAAAAAAATTATAAATAAATCAAGATAATTTTTTTTAAAATATTATATATACTATAAAATAAAAAGAGTAATATTTATGAAATGAAGAGAATAGTTTATTGGAAACTAATGAAATATTTGTGACGGTGGAAATAACTTTTGATGAAACCGAAGGAGGAAGTGAAATAATTGGAATAAAGCGAAGGGATACTCTTGTCTTGATTCATGAGAATTGAGGCGACTTGAGAAGTGTGCATGAGAGCAAACATCGCCATCAGTAAAGGAGCGCCATTATTCATGTTTATAGTTTTGGGCCAGTTGTCACCTCAGCCTTTCTTCGTACAATATTGTCTGACCCTTAAAAATCAAAGTTTAAGGCTTTTGTGTTGGGACAAAGGCTGAATTGTCTTCGCACAACAAGCGTATTCGAAGGACAATCAAGTGATTCCCAAAATCAACACACCCATTTTATTCAATTTTCTGCTCTATCTGATTTGATTATGACTCATCAAACCATTCCCCACTTTGATGTTCCCTGAGCTGCCAAATCCTTCACCTAAAAAAATTTCTTGATCAGATTCTGATTCTTTATCGGCTGTAGATCATGATGATCTTGTTCAGTTGTTTTCTTGTTCATATTCATACTCTTTTTTTCTTCTCTAATCAGTGGCAAGAGTCATTTGGTATTGACCATCGGACAAACAAAAGGCTAGGAGAGTGCAACACTTGTACCGGTGGATTCTGCAATTTTATAGTGGATATTGTCCAGTGAATAAACACTCTGTTTTTTTGTTGTCGTTGGATTCAGAGATTGGTGAAAAAATGGCAGGTCCTATATTTAATTGTCGAGCCCATGAAAGTGACCCTGCCAAGCAAGTAAGGAGCTAAGCAAAGCTACAATTCGTCCATGGTTGATTGCTTGTTTTGTTGGTCAAACTTTTTTTGATGAAATCCATTGATACAAGGATAATGTTGATCATTCTAAAAGATCAACTTCTTAGAGGTAGATCAGTTTCAAAATTTCAAAAAGTCACTTTTTTTTCCAGTGATTGTTGTCTGTATGTTTAATTATTCCAACATTCAACTACTATCTTCATTTTAAAGATTGATTTCGTAGTATGGAATCAATGATTTGTTGATTTATTGATCATAAATTTGTGAATTTTCTTTGAAATGATATGCAATATAGCAGTAGTAGAGTTACTGCTGACGTTTAGCATCATCTTCCAATTATGCCATCATCATGTAGCAAATATGTGCTAATTCAAGTTACTACTTACAAGAAAGTCTCATACTTCAGTTCCATCATGATAGCAGAACACTTAAGAGAGCAGTGGACAAAAATGAGGAAACAGAAAGTTCAGTTGATGAGTTGAAAGAAAAGAAGATGAAAAAGCAGAGGAATCTCTCCATCACCATTTTTGTGATTACAGTTACTGTATGTGCTTTCTGTCCATGGAATCAGGACATGACTAATAAGGGGTTGGGTGAAGAAGGTATCTGCTTGAAAAGAGATCAGAGTTTTTTTACCAAAGCGTGTTTGCTCTATTTGCTGATCTACCATCAGTTTCCCATCTTTGGCTTGAAGCTCCCTAGTTGGAGTTTGGGTTACGTTCTAAGATGAGATATTCTCATAACGTAAATTAATTACTTTAGGAAAATCCTTCATATACTAATAAGAAGATATGGGTCTCAAGTTCAAAAAAATATAATGCAATAGCACGTTGAAAGGCTTTTAACTTTCTTGTATGTCTTATCTAACTCGTGTCCCATGATGTTATGAATGACTTAAAAGAGCATTACTATCACTTGTCAAGTTACTTGGTATTTTGGTGGCAGGGGGTCCATTTCATAGTAGATGCACTCGTTGCTCTTTATCCGTTTGATCCCTCGATGGAACAATTCCACCTCTAACATCAACGGTTGGCCAAGAATCTAACAGGGATAATCACAAAAAGTTCCAAATGAATGTAGATATAACACCATTGCAAACAAATACAATGTCAAAATTCATTTCACAAAAATTGTGATAATCAACACTTGTCCCGAAATAAAAAAAAAAAGTACCTGATCATAGCAGGGACTTCCTTGCTTCCAATCTTTGTTGCTATGAGTGATTAGAACTCACCCAAGAACATACAGAACATGGAGCTTTGATGCTGAAAAAAATCAAATCGCCAACTGGCGCTCCTCTTGTGATCACACTACTATAATCGTACATAACACTTTGGACGCGAGAACTCAGCCTCCGCTCAGATGATCTTTGAGAGGCAAAGAACTAGTTACTGAAGGTGATTGCACAGGCGGTGGTAGCATTCATTCATGCCAACCAACACGTTTCCTGATTTTCCAACCCTGCAAGTATGTTAAGGGATATCAATTAAGATTCACACTAGTTTTCCTTCGTGTTATCTTCGAATGCTAGTATTACATACAAAGTGAGCTTCACGAAAGAGTTACAGATGTGATTAGAAAGTGCAACGTACCTGAATCTCCACAACAGTTGAATACTGTCTCATTGTGTCCAGTATAAGCAGAATATTATCCGTCAGCTTAGCGACCTGTGAACGAATTCAAGACAGTCCATCAATTACGTAACAAAAAATATTTATTAACAATATGAAACATAATAACACAAGAACAGAATAAGCAGATCACTTATGCGTAAGCGAAACCAGGAAAGACTTACTTCAGGGAACCCTGCAATTAGAGAAATAGGAACCCAGCCGTGCTTATCCATACGCGCCCTCAAGAATGTATCTTTAACCAGGTTATCTTTACTGTTGCATCGAACAATTCAATGATACAAAACCACTCAACTATAGGATATACGTATCTTGAAACCAAGAAATGCATCATAAAGAACAACTTGTACGTACCTGAAGTAATAATGAATCTGATGGATCAACTGTTCAATGACTCATGGATCGGGAGGTGGAAGAAGCGGAGCCAATGGTCGGAAATAAGGAGGCAGTCCATGAGGTGCAACATAAAATGGAGATTGATATTCTGTAGAAAGAGCACATATTAAAGCATACATTATACATCGGAGAACAAAATGTGACTTCGATGTTTAATATTCATCCTTGCCTGGTAAGGGACCATGAAAAGGTGGAGAAGCATATATAACAGGACCATAAACAGTTGGAGGAGCACCGATAATAGGAGGATGAATAGGCGGAGGCGGTCTCACCCGCCATGGAAAAGGCGGAGGCGGCAACGACATATAAGGATCTTTACTGTCAAAATTCCTTTGATAGATGCATTCCTGTTCACCCCTAATTCCGTAAGTCTCCGGACGGGAATGCAGATTCCAGTTACCTCTCCGGTATGAGTTTTTCGGTTGTGGATTATTACCATTATTCCTATGTCCTGTCTCCCTACTAGCAGTACCATGTGCACGCTGTCTATCTCTACCAGTATCATTCACACCAGGACTTGTAGTAGGGATTCTACTATTAGAAGTGAGGTGTGCAGCATTAGCACTGGGATTAGCGGCGATGTTTGTACTGTTAGTGCCGAGGTCTATACTACCGCCATCACTGGGGTCTGTACTGCTAGCACCAGAGTGTGCACCATTACTATTTGATCCTTCAACGAGAGAATAACGAGGAGACGACGGGTGGTTAGATACAATACCATTGGGGAATCTATTTTCTCCACATGCCTGCTTTCCGAGGTTTTGTGTAGCATCAGGGATTCCAGTATCGATCACATTATACTGATCAAAAGATGATGGCGGCGGTGGTGTATTGACAACGACCTGGAATGAGCAAACAACAAGAATATGAAACGATATCTCCATGCTGGGAACCAAAAGTTTGGGAAGAGAATTCGATATTAACATATCAGATTATGTTGGGTTACTCATTTTCTATCAGTAGAACAAGAAACGATAAATTTTTTCAATAACACTGAAGTTCATTGTGTAAAATACTATAAAGTATACTCATCGGAACAAGGCATGAAAGAACTCGGTATCTCCATGCTCACAGGTGATGAGAAACTTTCTTTTTAACACTCTTCTATTCTTTCTGGCCTTCTGTATAATCTTATACTGATCTTTTTCTTTGTTCAATTACTCTACAAGATATGGTGATTTATCATCAGACTCACTGCTCTTCTTTTTTGCTCTCTGCAGTGATAATGCTGCGGCATGAAATTTACCTCTATGTGTTTCTTTCTTTCAACACTAAACATCTGTTAGAACCAAAAAATCGATTCCATATATGCACCATGTATGGTCGCAAAAAGATGACGTTATATAAGGATTGACATCTTACTGCCGTAGATGAAGAGACAGACGACACCGACCCAACATTACATGGCCCCGGAGTGGATGATATGAGATAGTGTTTCCTCGACTCTGACAAAGGTGTTGGGTTCCAGTAACTACTTGCGGAATACTAGAAGCAACCAAGAGACGGTGCTATTATGTTGAAAATTGTAGAAGCAATCACAATCACACAGACACAAGATTTAACGTGGAAAACCCTCCCAAATTGGAGAGTAAAAAAACCACGGGGCGCACACAGGCAAAATCCACTATTTCAGTAAACAGGTACAATTGTTCTTCTCAAGTTTTAGCCCTAAAACTTGAGGCATACACTAGAAGTAGTGATGCAATGCAGTAGGGATAATAGTAATGAAAACTACCCGCTCCAAACTCCCTAATTACATTCAATACTGCTTCTTTGGAATTTTCAGCTTGAAAGCTGAAAAACTCGCTTTTGCACTGAAAACTGAAATCTGCTTTGG